>CM036778.1:20716315-20876315 GCA_020796225.1 Arion vulgaris | reverse complement strand
GATGCAAAATGTTATCTAATACCGCAGAATAAAGATAAAATCATATGCAATGTTTATATTCAATCCCGTAAAATCGGGAATCCGGATTCTAGGATTAACATATGACATTTCTATCACTCTCTCTCTCTCTCTCTCGCGATCAGCACCCAGACCGATGTACCATATTCCCCATACATTCTATTCCTGTTGAAATATGATTCATGCAGCCTTAGCATTGGTGTGTTTTACATCACATCTTCAGCACCATTTGGAGCTCTGGTGCTTATCCTTCGTCAATGTGTCCGGTTTCAGCCAGCGTTTAATTGGTTCGCGCTCCGTTCTGTAGCCCTCTAGTGTTTTTTACGGTGTGGGGTAGCTAGCCTCACGCTAAACCTCCTATATCGCTTTTACGACATGCGTGGCAGATAACAGTGGTTCTATTCTTTACACCCCAATTTGGGCCCCGGTAATCATTCGGGCAATATCACATCTAAGTGGGACTGAGCACCCATAAAAACGGAAAAGTTGCAGAGACGTCTATTCACAGTTTGAATTTAAATAAGATTGTCTGTCCCAAGTTGTAGCAGACTAATTGCTATAAATAAACACAACACAATATATGTCCAACAAATAAACAGATACAGGTATTAAGAGCTTCCGAAAAACAAATAGACAAACACGGGACTCGAACCACTTACCCTAGTCCTTACGACACCAATCGCCTAGCCTAGCAATACGAGCGTCCTTACGTACACAACCAATGAGCCATTCTAAAAAATGACTCACGGGGAGTGTCTTTCTCAGACGCTTGTTATTACCAGACACAGAAACAATCAGGTAGGGTTCGTTAATAGTGTTTGCACAGGCACATGCTATAAGTTTGTTGTGCCTGTATATATTAGAGACGAGACAATATCATACATACACACATATAACAAACATGTATACATCATTCAAAGTAGCTTCAAATTAATACTAAGATGAGCACAAGGAGTTTTCTTACAAGAACCCCAGAGGAAGCAACGGAAGTAAAGAATATGATCAACAAATAAACAGATACAGGTATTAAGAGCTTCCGAAAAACAAATAGACAAACACGGGACTCGAACCACTTACCCTGTCCTACGACACTATCGCCTAGCCTAGCATCAGCGTCTTACTACACACCAATGAGCATTCTAAAATGACTCACGGGGAGTGTCTTCTAGACGCTTGTTAACCAGACACAGAAACAATCAGGTAGGGTTGTTAATAGTGTTTGCACAGGCACATGCATGCTTGTTGTGCCTGTAATAGAGACGAGACAATATCATACATACACACATATAACAAACATGTATACATCATTCAAAGTAGCTTCAAATTAATTCTAAGATGAGCACAAGGAGTTTCAAAGACCAGAGCAGGAGTAAGAATATGATCAACATAACAGATACAGGTATTAGAGCTTCCGAAAAACAAAAGAAAACACGGGATTCGAACCACTTACTCTAGTCCTTACGACACATGCCTAGCCTATGCAGCACACAATGAGCATTCTAAAAAATGACTCACGGGGAGTGTCTTTCTCAGACGCTGTTACACCAGACACAGAAACAATCAGGTAGGGTCCTGTTAACAGTGTTTGCACAGGCACATGCTATGCTTGTTGTGCCTGATAATAGAGACGAGACATATCATACATACACACATATAATAACATATACATCATTCAAAGTAGCTTCAAATTAATACTAAGATGAGCACAAGGAGTTTTCTTACAAGAACCCCAGAGGAAGCAACGGAAGTAACGAATATGATCAACAAATAAACAGATACAGGTATTAAGAGCTTCCGAAAAATAGAAAAACTGGACTCGAACCATTACTGTCTCGACACAATCGCTTAGCCTAGCTACGAGCGTCCTCGTACACACCAATGAGCCATTCTAAAAATGACTCACGGGGAGTGTCTTTCTCAGACGCTTGTTACCACCAGACACAGAAACAATCAGGTAGGGCTTCGTTAATAGTGTTGCACAGCCATGTTAAGCTTGTTGTGCCTGCATATATTAGAGACGAGACAATCATACATACACATATAACAAACATGATACATCATTCAAGTAGCTTCAAATTAATACTAAGATGAAGCACAAGGAGTTTCTTACAGAACCCAGAGGAAGCAACGGAAGTAACGAATATGATCAACAAATAAACAGATACAGGTATTAAGAGCTTCCGAAAAACAAATAGACAAACACGGGACTCGAACCACTTACCTAGCTTACGACACAATCGCCTAGCTAGCACTGAGCGTCTCATACACACCAATGAGCCATTCTAAAAATGACTCACGGGGAGTGCTTTCTCAGACGCTTGTTATTCAGACACAGAAACAATCAGGTAGGGTTCTTGAATGCGTTTGCACAGGCACATGCTTAAGTTTGTTGTGCCTGATATATTAGAGACGAGACAATCATACATCACACATATAACAAACATGATACATCATTCAAAGTAGCTAAATTAATACTAAGATGAGCACAAGGAGTTTCTTACAAGAACCCCAGAGGAAGAACGAAGTACGAACCCTACCTGATTGTTTCTGTGTCTGGTAATAACAAGCGTCTGAGAAAGACACTCCCCGTGAGTCATTTTTTTTAGAATGGCTCATTGGTTGTGTACGTAAGGACGCTCGTATTGCTAGGCTAGGCGATTGGTGTCGAAAGGACTAGGGTAAGTGGTTCGAGTCCCGTGTTTGTCTATTTGTTTTTTCGGAAGCTCTTAATACCTGTATCTGTTTATTTGTTGATCATATTCGTTACTTCCGTTGCTTCCTCTGGGGTTCTTGTAAGAAAACTCCTTGTGCTCATCTTAGTATTAATTTGAAGCTACTTTGAATGATGTATACATGTTTGTTATATGTGTGTATGTATGATATTGTCTCGTCTCTAATATATACAGGCACAACAAGCTTATAGCATGTGCCTGTGCAAACACTATTAACGAACCCTACCTGATTGTTTCTGTGTCTGGTAATAACAAGCGTCTGAGAAAGACACTCCCCGTGAGTCATTTTTTAGAATGGCTCATTGGTTGTGTACGTAAGGACGCTCGTATTGCTAGGCTAGGCGATTGTTGTCGTAAGGACTAGGGTAAGTGGTTCGAGTCCCGTGTTTGTCTATTTGTTTTTTCGGAAGCTCTTAATACCTGTATCTGTTTATTTGTTGATCATATTCGTTACTTCCGTTGCTTCCTCTGGGGTTCTTGTAAGAAAACTCCTTGTGCTCATCTTAGTATTAATTTGAAGCTACTTTGAATGATGTATACATGTTTGTTATATGTGTGTATGTATGATATTGTCTCGTCTCTAATATATACAGGCACAACAAGCTTATAGCATGTGCCTGTGCAAACACTATTAACGAACCCTACCTGATTGTTTCTGTGTCTGTTAATAACAAGCGTCTGAGAAAGACACTCCCCCGTGAGTCATTTTTAGAATGGCTCATTGGTTGTGTACGTAAGGACGCTCGTATTGCTAGGCTAGGCGATTGGTGTCGTAAGGACTAGGGTAAGTGGTTCGAGTCCGTGTTTGTCTATTTGTTTTTTCGGAAGCTCTTAATACCTGTATCTGTTTATTTGTTGATCATATTCGTTACTCCGTTGCTTCCTCTGGGGTTCTTGTAAGAAAACTCCTTGTGCTCATCTTAGTATTAATTTGAAGCTACTTTGAATGATGTATACATGTTTGTTATATGTGTGTATGTATGATATTGTCTCGTCTCTAATATATACAGGCACAACAAGCTTATAGCATGTGCCTGTGCAAACACTATTAACGAACCCTACCTGATTGTTTCTGTGTCTGGAATAACAAGCGTCGAGAAAGACACTCCCCGTGAGTCATTTTTAGAATGGCTCATTGGTTGTGTACGTAAGGACGCTCGTATTGCTAGGCTAGGCGATTGGTGTCGTAAGGACTAGGGTAAGTGGTTCGAGTCCCGTGTTTGTCTATTTGTTTTTTCGGAAGCTCTTAATACCTGTATCTGTTTATTTGTTGATCATATTCGTTACTCCGTTGCTTCCTCTGGGGTTCTTGTAAGAAAACTCCTTGTGCTCATCTTAGTATTAATTTGAAGCTACTTTGAATGATGTATACATGTTTGTTATATGTGTGTATGTATGATATTGTCTCGTCTCTAATATATACAGGCACAACAAGCTTATAGCATGTGCCTGTGCAAACACTATTAACGAACCCTACCTGATTGTTTCTGTGTCAGGTAATAACAAGCGTCTGAGAAAGACACTCCCCGTGAGTCATTTTTTAGAATGGCTCATTGGTTGTGTACGTAAGGACGCTGGTATTGCTAGGCTAGGCGATTGGTGTCGTAAGGACTAGGTAAGTGGTTCGAGTCCCGTGTTTGTCTATTTGTTTTTCGGAAGCTCTTAATACCTGTATCTGTTTATTTGTTGATCATATTCGTTACTCTGCTGCTTCCTCTGGGGTTCTTGTAAGAAAACTCCTTGTGCTCATCACAATATATGTCTCAAGTTGTAACAGACTAATAGCTGTAAATAAACACAACACAATATCTGTCCCAAGTTGTAGCAGACTAATAGCTATAAATAAACACAACACAATGTCTGTCCCAAGTTGTAGCAGACTAATAGCTGTAAATAAACACAACACGATATGTGGTACCAGTGGCGGCTCGTAAACATTTTTATTGGTGGGGCCAGACGAAACTTTTCGAAAAAAGTCATGGTTTTGAGTTAGGTTATATTTTAGTACTAATGTGGAGGTGTTGAATGGGGTCAACACAGAGAAAACTTATCAATATAAAAGAGAGGCAGTTATCATTTTTCGGATATGTGATGAGAAAGGGAGGTTTAGAAGACATTGTACTAACACAATAGTTATAAACAAATATGTTCTAAAATAATAAATACACGTTGTTCATTATTTTTTGTGGTGCCAGGCCCCACTGGCCCTTAAGGACGAGCCGCCACTGTGTGGTACTATTAAACTTAGAGCCAACTCGATCAGCTTCAGAACAGACATTCTTCTATTGGTTATAAAGACGAACCTTCCTCTGTGAGTCTTGTGTTATTTCTTGTAGGTGGTGTCAGTAATTTCACAAAAGCGAACTATGCTGAGGCTTTCATCAAGGGTGTAGCAAACGCCATGTTCACTCTGCCAAGTCTCACATCGGACAAGTTGAATTTGTTGAACTATGCTTATACTTACCCAAGACTACCAGATGGGTCTGTTCCTCTTCAGGTAAGGGCTATAACTCTCTTTCTGTTATGCAAACATTGGAGGATGTTTGGAAGAGGACAATCATATGTATACGCATTTAGCATGTGTGTCGTATGCAATAGTGGGGGGCAGCTTTAAGAAATGGACAGGTTACGGTCTGGCAGTGTGCAACGCCAAGGCGAAAGACAGAGGATGCTGGAGATTCATTGCAGCCAACCTTCGATGTGGAGACGGCACCTGATGATGATGAAATATTCGTATAATTTTTCAGGCAGAGTGTATGAAATACTGTCTATTGGTTTTGTTTTCTGCCTTTCTCCAACATTCAGATACATATTTTCATCATCATCATCAAGTAGCTTGTCCCTTCCAGAACTTGTCTCCCATGACAGCAGTCCTGAAAAACTCTCTGTTCTGTGCAAAATGACCGGCGTCAGCAGCAGTCATTCTCAAGTCGTCAATGACATCTTGCAACCATCGTCTTCTAGGTCTTCCTCTCATTCTTCTTCCAGGCACTATTCCTCCAAAATTATTTTCTCTATGCATTCATGTCATTTGATGTGTCCGAAATATTTAATTTCCTTGATTGTATGTTCTTTAATAGCCAACTCTCTTTAATATCAAGCTGTTGCAGAACAGAAGCGTTTGTTCTTCTCTATGTCCATGATATTCTAAATACTCTTCTGTAGCAATTGCATTCAAAGACAGTAATGATCTTCTCTTCCGCTTTATCAATGTTCCATGTCTCACAACCATATGTTGCCAAGGAAAAAACGCAGACTCTTAAACACTTGATTTTTGTTCTTATGTCAGTTCCCTTCCATATGTTAGTTAGTTCTTTTAGTTTTTGTAAAGCAATGCTAAACCTTGTTTTAATTTCTTTTATATCATTCCTGCCATTTGTCAGCAATGCACCAATGTACTCAACGTTATCGACTCTTTCTATTTTGTGACCGTTGACACATATATTAGCCATCAATTCTGTTTTATCAGTTGTAAATATCTTCGTTTTCAGTGTATTGAGATAACGGTTTTGATCTTCGCTGGTTTTTTAAGTGACTGATATATATATATATATGTACATCTATTGAATGTACACACCACTTATAAATCAAGAATGTATCATTTGTGATATGTGATATACTGAAAATTATTTCAAATGTTGTTTTGATTTTAAAATCAATTCTATATATTTTTTTTCTTGCTGCTGGAATTCTTGCAAGCACAGTAATCTGTTGTATGGTATACCATATCGATCAAATATTAATATACTTATGTCATCAGTAAAGTACGGTATGCCGTAGTGATCAGTTATTAATGTACTGTTAGCATGAGTACAGATCAGATGTTTCATTTGCTACCGTAGGATAGTAGACGGTACCATATGTAACTATTAAACTCACTGTCTTCTGGAGGGGAGTTCGGGAGAGCTAATGACTAGGGAAGTAAGCCTTGGTAAAAATTCTCACTGTCATGTGGGTCAGCACGATCATGTAGAAGGCTAGAGGAGTACACGGCGATCACAAATCGAAGGAGAGACCTTAAGGCAGTTTTCTTCAGGATTATGTTTGCTGCCATGCCCATTGATGTCTTTTGAGAAGGCGATGAACATGGGGTAAAGATTAGATACTGGACAGACGGTAATCTATTCAATCTTCGGAGGTTAAAATCCTTCACCAAGGTAAAAGAATCAACTATCTCAAACCTGTTGTTTGCTGATGACTGCGCCCTCGCTACCAACTCTGTGGAAGAAATGCAGACTTACATGGACAAGTTCTCAATGGCCTGTGATATGTTTAGCTATACCAATAACACCAAAAAAACAGAGGTCATGTTCCAGCCTGTCCATAGAAAGCAGTACTACCATCCAGTCATCAACATTAAACACCAGCGTCTCCTATCAGCGGACAACTTTGTCTATCTTGTCAGCCTCCTATCCAGATCAGCAAACATAATCTCTGAGGTTAACAATAGGATATCCAAAGCCAGTGCTGCGTTCGGAAGGTTACGTGTCACTGTGTGTGAGCGGAAGGGGATAAGCGTAGGCACAAAACTGAAAGTTTACCAGGCCATAGTGCTAACAACGCTGCTAGCTGTACGCCAGCGAGACATAGACAGTGTATAGAAGACACGCAAGAAAACGAAACCACTTCCACACAAGCTATCTACACAGACTACAAAAAAATATTCAAAAGAAATAAGTATGGGCTACCATATTAGTCAATTATTCATTTGATGATTTTATTTCCAGAAAACAAAGTATGGAAGGCCAACTGTATTGTGAAGCACATGCTCCTCAGTCTCGAGATTCTTCACCAAGTCCAGAAACAGACCAAAAGGTAACGATAGCTTCCTCATATATTGTCCATATATAAATATTCATCTCGTACTGTTATCTCTCTCTCTCTCTCTCGATCGTTCTTTTACGACAATATTCTATCATTCCTATTTTGATATATAAACAGCCTAACACCAAGAACGAGTGTGATATGTTCACAATCTTCAGTACCATTTGGATCTCTGGTGCTTATCCTTCGGCGCTGTGTTCGATTTTAGTCAGCGTTTACTGGGTTTGCTCTCCGTCAGCCTTTGACTGTGCCCAGCCGACCTGTAAGGCAGCAGGTTGCTATTTTCTTTTACTCGTAGGTTAGCGACCCTTAGACGATCTGCTCCGCGGGTTGTTGAACGTCATCTGCCCAGGTTACCAGTCTTTTTTTTAAAAAACTACTTGGTTTGTCTGCCGTCAAGTTTTGTGTGCGGTTTACTCCGCTAGCCTTTGATTCTCCCCATTCCAACTATAAGACAGTAGTAGTTCCTGCGAGGGAAACGCGCACTGGATTCCAGACTCTGTTGGGCTTTCCAGTTTTTCTGCCCATTTGGGTGGTCCGCTCACCCCTACGCTTGCTTTGGTGCCTGCCCACCATGTCTATCAGTTCTCACCGTGCTCACATTCACCATACCTCTAGACTGTCCGGACATGGAGCTCAACTCGGGTTACACGTTATACTGTTATACGTTCCATAGGGTCTGCAAGTAAGTTCTCCGTACCACTCTGTCCTGGGAAACTCACTCAATCTTCTCCATAGAAAAAAAGTTAAAAGTTAATTGCATATCTTTTACAGGACTTTGCGAATCAACTTCCAGCTTTTTAAACTCTGTTTGTGATTTTTCTAGGCATTTTTCTAGGCACTAGGGCCGTGCTGTGTTATGATGCAAAGAGTCAGCAGCTTCAGGCGGTACCGAAAGGTGGGCGGCAAAAACAGCGAAATTAAATTCACAATTGAAGGTTATTTTAAAGAAAAAACATTTAAGGGGTGGCATTACGAAGACTTGCATCATACTGAGAAAATATACCGCACGGTCCTGACGCGGATCTCCAAAAGTTTCCGTATATGAAAATGGACAGGAATGAATTATCTATGTGTTACGTAGTTCAAGTGGTAGTGAGCTCTATCACAAACCCAAGCGTACCTGGTTCAAACCCCACGTTGGGCAAGTTTGGAATCAAATTCTTTTCCCGTGGGATTTGAAAAAAGTAAAAGTAGACCTCATCGTCCGAAAGCAATGACAAACTACTGAACGTATACGTGGTGTCTAGAAAATCAACGACTCGTTTACTGTGGCTGATGACTACGTCCTGTACAGAATATGCCACAATTTTCATTTTTCACAATAGTAAACAATGTTATCAGACTGCAGGAACACTTCAAATCAACTTTCATTCTGTCCTGTCAGACATTTCAACTCCAGTCTGATCCAATTCCTTTTTGATTTCGCAGTGGAACTAGTTTACCACTGTTTTTATACACATTTTTTATGCCCGCCTGCCCAGCGTGTTCGAAGCGCGTTGGATGACGGGTGACAAGCTCCCTGTGAGTGCGGGTTCAATTCCGCGGGCTGGCAGAAAAGACACAGATTCTCCAGATTTACGGTGTTCGTGGCATAGAACCGAAGGGTTACGATGACCGTGGCACCGAGAAGTAGAACTGAAAGCTCAAGTGCTTCTGGATCGGGAAAAAAAATACACAGTTTAAAATATTTCTTTTCTGTTTAAAATGTCAACAATTATAATATAAACTAACGAGTTCACTCAAACGTACCGTCATCCAGTGGATACCGTCCACACTGCAACGTTAGGGGAAACGAAGCAGCCGACAAACTAGCCAAAGGAGGGCGGTCGACTACCTCAGACTGATCTCGAGATCAGTTATGAGGAAGTCAAAACAACCATCGGTTCGCACTATAGAAGCAAATGGGCAAAAGACCACCCTCAGTACACAGACAGTGACGGATACTATGGTCTCTCTCGAAGTGAACAAGTCGCCATACTTCGCCTCCGTACCGGACACAACAAGCTCCGAGCCCACATGTTCCATAAATTTAAAATCGGCACAACTAGCCTGTGCCCCTGCAAAATAGCAGACATGACGGCAGAACATGTCTTGCAAGACTGTCAACGGTTAGCAGGTATAAGGAAAGAGTCATGGCCACAACACACAGAACTTCGCGAAAAGCTGTACGGAGGAACGGAGTCCTAAAAACAACAGTAAAATTCATGATAAAAATTGGTCCATCAGTCTAGGCGGGAACGTAAAGAAGAAGATTTCTTCAATCACTTGAGGATCCCAGTGAGTACCTCACGGACCCCAATTTATGAAACGCTGCGATAGAAAGACGAAGGCAAAGATGGATGGATGGAGTAATGTAATCATGATAACGGACATAGAAATCGATCAGGCAAATCACCCGAGAAGAACAAGACAAACACAGAACACCACGACACTGAGCTACAACCGGTTAGCAGTGTAACAACAAAAGAAATAGAAAGATAGAATGACAGAATGGAAGATTTATCACAAAACCTATCTTATCTTAGGAGGGTTGGCTAGTTGTCTTCGTAAGAAAGCTCGTCTGTTTTAAAAGGGTCTTAAAGCCGAAGGATTTACTTCATTGCACCGGGTTTTACCCCATATTGTTCGGTCCCTCTCCCCAGAAATGGAACGCCAGCTGCCGAGAGTATTGCACAATGCACGAACTCCATAGCTCCAACAACTATCTTAACCCTTTCGCTGCTACATACTTTCCGAAGACGGAGCTAACAATATCTACTATTTGTTTCTAGGTTACAAACGTGAATGTACGCCTATAGCAGTGACAGTAGAAATGTATAACGTGTTAACACGTCTTTAGCCCAAAGAGGAGAGATAATAACAAGACGTGTTAATGCGTCTTTAGAAGTCAATGGGAAAACGTCCTTAGCAGCCAAATGGCTAGGGATATCTGTAAACAAACGAACAAGAAATAAAACAAAAAATAAAAAAATAAACTGCACTCGTGAACAGAACGGCGTGGTTTTGGTTCGAGCCCATGACTTTCAACTCGCAAGGCAAAGAGCTCAACCACTTAACCACAGAGACTCCTAACGTTCGTCTGTATGGCTAGGCAATGGGTTGCTATAAGAAATTAAGGTTTGTGTTCCTAATCTTGCGTTTAGTAATTTTTTATTTTTATAGTAGCTTCTAAAACTTGTTCATTGTCTATTTATTGATAGATATAGCCATCATCATTGCACTTTGGTGATCAACCATGTGTTCTCCGACCTCTTTCTTACATAAGAAGATCTCAGCTATAGTGCACGAGATCCGTAGCACCGGCGAAGGTCCCCGATGTAATATTGAAGAAGTTGAAGATATTGTTGTAGAAAACTTATTTTTAATCTTTTCCCATGAATTTTGACCGGGCAGCGGGTTAACAGCCTGGTCTTCTCGATTATGAACTGCCAAGGGTTCTTTTGAAAATGAAAATCGTGGCATATCCTAAAGGACGTAGCCATCAACCACGGTAAACGAGTCGTTGATTTTCTAATCACCACTTATACGTTCAGTAGTTTGTCATTGCTTTCTGCGTTCAGTAGTTTGTCATTGCTTTCTGAACTGTGAGGTCTATTTTGACATTTTGTAAAAATCCCACGGAAACGAATTTGCTGCCAAACTTGCCCACCGTGGGGTTTGAACCAGGTACGCTTGGGTTTGTGATCCCGCTCACTATCGTTTGAGCGACAGACGCCCACAGGGCTCTTTTACGTGCTAAAATTGAACGTTTTATCGTCCGTCTTCGATATGACTAGGAACTTGTTCTCACCTACACTGAGATCAGGGATATCTGGAAAAAATATACCGATGTCTCCATATGAGAGCGAACCGAGTACCTTTATAACGAGAGACAAGCACCTAACTTCTAGGCCTCAGAGATTCCATTTACTATCTATTTATTTGCATATTTATTGATCAATGCTTTGGCTCCGTTGTTTACCCTGGGGGTTCTGAAAACTTCTTATACTCATGTTACATAATATGTAACATGATACGCCTGAGTGAAATTAATTCTTTTCTGTTATCAATAGCCATCTAGCCCTGACCCACATCACTAGTTGCTCCGCCTTCTGTTTAATATTCTTCTGTAATAATTTCATTTGGTGTTTGTGGTTTAGGAGATAGTGACCCCGACGTTCTGAGTTTGAATCACTCTGCGGACAGTTTGGTTGCAAATGGTTTCGCATGGATTTTTACAAAAGGACGATGGCATCACTCGTTCTGAAAGCAATTGCAAACTACTGAACGTAATAATGCCAAGAAAAATCACAAACGGCGTTAAAAAGCTGTGGTTGACTTGCAAAGTCCTGTAAAGGATATTTCATTGTACCACAGCCGACTATAAACTCATAGGGCCGGGGGACTCAGGTAAAAATTCAAGGAAATAAGACCACAACCGTCACGTGACTCACAAACCAGTATTGTTGTATATAGACGAATTCAGTTTAAAAACAACACAAAATGTTAAATCAAGGTTATATTATGCAACAAGTTAAGTTTAACAATAAGGAATATCAATATTAGGAATATTTTTCATCAATAAATAACCATAGACTCACAGAATTGAGAAAATTTGTAAAAATGCTCGCAGTGTTCTATTCATCATATCTAAATTCCGGTCCCCCAACTGAAACTAGGTCAGGGTTTTCCTGGTCAGTTATGCTACCTAATATTAGAGTTGACTATGGTTGTACAAGTTTAATGACATGACCTACTTGTACGTCTTACATTACCAGAACTGTGATCTGTTTGAGATGTTGGAACGTCTTCAGGGAACGAGGATAGATGACCAGAGGTGCCATATTGGATCGTTTTATAAGGTCAGTGTCCTAGTTTATCATCATTTCTTGAATAATGCGCATGGTAGGGTTCTTGCAGAGCGATGTGGAGACTATATGACTACTAAATAGCCGTCCATCGCAAGCGATGATGACAACAATCTCAGACGTGTACTGTTGCACCTCTCTGGTGTGTGCGGAGGTGACTGTAGAGTCAATCCTAGAACAGAATCCCGACCACAGGTGGGGCATACATGATCAAGGTTAGACATGTGCGTGTTGTGTCTCTGTCTTTTCGCTGCTCGTTTTCTCTGTGACTCAACAATACGATGATTCTCAGCTATTCGGGTTCCTCTTTTGTTGGTACAGCGCCACATTTGGCGATCTTGCGCAAGGTATTCCCAGCACGTATTGTCTATATCGAAGCATTTCAGAGACACTTTAAGAGTGTCTTTAAAGCTTTTTTTCTGTCCACCTGCTAAACGTCTGCCCCCTTCAAGCTCGCCATACATCAACTGTTTTGGGATGCGTTTATCAGGCATTCGAGCAACGTGACCGACCCATCTCAGTTGGGCCTTTTGCAACAGGGTGTTGACGCTTGGGATCTTTGCTCTTGTGGAGACTTCGCTGTCTGGAATTTTGTCCTGCCAGTTTATTTTTAGTATTCTGCGTAGACAGCTTGTGTGGAAATGGTTTAATTTTCTTGCGTGTCTGCTATACACTGTCCATGTCTCGCTTGCGTACAGCAGCGTTAGCACTATGGCCTGGTAAACTTTCAGCTTTGTGACTATTCTTATCCCCTTCCGTTCCCACAGTGACACGTAACCTTCCGAACGCAGCACTGGCTTTGGATATCCTATTGTGGACCTCAGAATCTATGTTTGCCGATCTGGATAGGAGGCTGCCAAGATAAGCAAAGTTGTCCGTTGACTGGAGACGCTGGTGTTTAATGTTGATGACTGGATCGTAATACTGTTCTCTAGGGCGGGCTGGAACATGACCTCTGTTTTTGGTGTTAATGGTGAGGCCAAACCTATCACAGGCCATTGAGAACTTGTCCATGTAAGTCTGCATTTCTTCCTCAGAGTTGGTAGCGAGGGCACAGTCATCAGCAAACAACATGTTGGAGATAGTTGATTCTTTTACCTTGGTGGAGGATTTTAACCTCCGAAGATTGAATAGGTTACCGTCTGTCCTGTATCTAATCTTTACCCCATGTTCGTCGCCCTCCCAAAAGACATCCGTGAGCATGGCAGCAAACATCATGCTGAAGACTGTTGGGGCCAGTACACAGCCCTGTTTGACGCCGTTGGTGACATGGAAGGCTTCCGACAGCTCCTCTTCGTCAAGTACACGTGCCATCATGCCCTCGTGAAACTGTTCGACGATCTTGATGAATTTCCTTGGGCATCCAAATTTTTCCATGATCTTCCATAGACCCTCCTGTTAACCGTGTCGAAAGCCTTTGTCAGATCGACAAAGACCATATAGAGTTTACGGTGCTGCTCTTGGCATTTCTCCTGTAGTTGGCGAGCAGCAAATATCATGTCTGCTGTTCCGCGACCTGCCCGGAAGCCACATTGGGTCTCAGGGAGTAAGTCCTGTTCCAGGTGATCGATTAATCGATTGAGGAGGACTCTGGCCAGTATTTTGCCAGCGATTGACAGGAGGAGATCCCCTGTGGTTATCGCAGGCCTGGCGGTTTCCTTTCCGCTTGTACAGGTGGACAATAGTGGCATCCTTTAATTCCTGTGGCACACTACTATATGACTACTACGTCCATATGAGACTGGAAGTTGAAGCCGTTAATGCTGCCCTCCATTGCCTCGTTTACTGGGGCAGTTATTGTATCTGACTCTTAGTCGATGATCCAAAAGGATAGGTTTCGGTATGAGTGATGCCCGTGTGTTGCCGGGGCTAACAAAAGGAACAAAGAACCTACAAGGCATGTCGTAAGAGGCGAAAGAGGTAGGGGTCTAGAGAAGCGACCATAGTCAATAAAAAAGCGTCACAGAAATCGTTTGATGTGACCTACATGTATGCGCATAACTGGTATAACGTACAATTGCTCTTAGACTTGGAGCACATACAAATCACAAAGAGTGGTTTGACAAGTGGTTTAGGATCCTTCAGGCTATGTCTGCGGGAGTCTATCTCCTGGCAGGTCTAGCCAAGCTGAACAGACTGAAGGTCTCTGCACATTAGTCTACCTTATCGTTGTTGGAGGATTTGTGTACTTTAGATTCTTCTGGCTATGTCGGCGGGTGTCTAACTCCTGGCAGGTCTAACCAAGCCGAACAGACTGAAGGTGAAAAGCCAGACCAAAAGGCGGGGAGCAGGATGGGGCCTCATAAGGTGACAGTGTAGAACCCACCGGCGAGTGGTAAATGCCCTGCCTGCAATCAACCCATCCCCCAGCTATGGGACAAATAGCACTTGTCCTCTCTCTCTCTCTTGAGGAGGACATCCTTTTCTTGTCTTGCCTTCTACTTCTATGACACTTTCCCTTAAGTATATGGGATTCAACTATAGTGTCCAGAGAGCACACCCTGCATAAAAGTCTGAGCTGGTGAGCCCGGCAACAGAAAGCTGAAGTCATCTAGAGTATGACGACTCCAGACAAACCAGGAAGACAGATCTCGTCAGCGGGAACTGCAACTGTCTTGAGAACAACCTCAAACAAAAGATGCCCTCAGAAACGGAATGTGTCAGCTTTTATTGGCGGGGAGGAATCGACACGTACGATTAACTCAATATCCATGCGTACAGTAGAAGAGTTCTTCTTCTTCTTCTGCTAACGCTCCATATCGACCCATTATTAAACCACTCTTTATGGTTTGTATGTGATCTGAGCCTAAGATCAATCATGCGTTGTGCCAAGTTATGCGTCTATGGTTGCCTAGGCCAGCACATCCGATTTCTTGCCAGCTTATTTACTTTTGTAACATTCCCTAGAACTGCGGGACGGTTGGGCTTGCCACTGGGGCGTCATCTTGCTAGAGTAGGATGATCGCGTTCGACAAGTATCGCCCTTAGACAATGTCTGAGTTTCTAGAAGAAAAGTTGAATAATTTGTACAAATGTGACTGTCCAAAACTCATCTACTTTACAGAAACATAAACAATATGCTCAGGTGTGGATGTCAATGTGGATGTCAATGTGGATGTCAATATGGATGTCAATGTGGATGTCAATGTGGATGTCAATGTGGATGTCAATGTGGATGTCAATGTGGATGTCAATGTGGATGTCAATGTGGCTGTCAATGTGGATGTCAATGTGGCTGTCAATGAGGATGTCAATGTGGCTGTCAATGAGGATGTCAATGTGGATGTCAATGTGGATGTCAATGGGGCTGTCCAAAAACTATCTAATTTACCGAAACGTTAAAAAAATGTGTACAGATCTGGGTGCCAATGTAGTTGTTACTGCGGATGTTAAAAATCATCTACTTTTCAGGAAAAAAGTTGAATAATTTGTACAGATGTGGCTGGCAGTGTGGCTGGCAGTGTAGCTGTCAATGTGGCTGTATTGTCTCCATTTGTAGTGTCTAGTAATGAACAGGGATAAATAGCAATTGATTTGACCTTTCAAATTGGCAATTATTTCTGCGATCGAACTTTATCGATTGATCTCAAATGTCAGACTGAGAGTTCCTGAGATGTTACACTCGTGTCGTTGGTACTGTCTTTGGCGTGGACAAGTTGGATCCTTGTTAGGACAAGAGTTTTACAGCTCATATATGTATATTTCTCCCATACCGTTATACATACCTCCCATACCGTTATACATACCTCCCATGTGTGGCTGGGGCCCTCAAGGGCAAAGAATATACCACTGCGACATACAATGCATATCGTAAGTGACTGAGGTAGGGAGCTAGGTATCTACCCTAGAAAATAAAAAGCGTTGCAGAAATCGGATGTGCTGGTCTTATTGTAGGCGCATAGCTTGGGGGTCTCTGTGGCTGAGTGGTTAAGCCCTTTGCCTTTGCGAGTCGAAGGTCGTGGGTTCGAATCCGGTCCGCGGCCTTCTGTTCACGAGTGCAGTTTTTCCCAGAGACCCTAGGATTGTTGCCGGAGCTACGGAGTTCGTGCTTTGTGCAATACTTTCGACAGGTGGCGTGCCATTTCTGCGGAGAGGGACCGAGCCATATGTGGTAAAACCCGGTGCAGTGAAGTCAATCCTTTAAAACCCTTTATACAATCGCTCTTAGGCTCGGATCATATACAAATCACAAGAGCAGTTAACAAGTGGTCGATATGAGTCGATCGAAGAATAAAAAGTTATACGTGGGGATGAGAGTCACGGACAATAAATAAAAGATCGAAAATCTCTGAAGGCCCCAGTGATGTGGTGTTACAGATGAGGGGTAAGAATCCAATGACCGTAGTTTTTATTTTCGAATTTGGGGGCTGATTCTACTTCATCCTTAAACCTCTTTTCCACACTGCTCAGCGTTTGTAGCTTAACAGCTAGTGAACTCGAACAGAACATAAGTGTACCTGGTTGACGTACCGCGTCGGGCAATTTGGAAGCAAATTTTTCCCGTAGATTTTTACGAACGACAGAAATATACCTCACTGTTCAGAAAGCAATGGTAAACTACTGAACGTATAAGTGCTTCCTTGAAAATCAACGATACGTTTACAATTGTTGATAGCGAAATCCTGTAAGGGATATGCAACAACTCTCATTTTATATATATATATATATCAGTGGCGGCTCGTCGTTAAGGACAGTGGGCCGGGCCCCACAAAATAATGTATAACTTGTATTTATTATTTTATAAATAAAATATAGCAACCAAAAACCATGATTTATCTGGAAAAAATGTCTGACCCCATCAACAAAATGACCACGAGCCGCCACTGATATATATATAAATATATATATGTCCTTTTTCATCTTACAGTCGGTCAATTGGCAAGTGTGTTGATGAGACAACTTCTGAGTTTATGTTTGTCTCTCTTGTCTTTCAGCTTAAGTCTACCTATATTTTCAAAAGATATTGCGCCCGAGTGATTACCGAGGCTTTGCGCCCGAGTGGTTACCGAGGCTTTGCGCCCGAGTGGTTACCTTACCGAGGCTCAAATGTTGTTTTTTCGGATCCAGAAGCACTTGAGCTTTTAGTTCTTCGGCTGGTGCCATGGACATCGTAACCCTTTGGTTCGGTGCCACGGTGATCTGGAGAACCTGTGGTTTTCTACCAGACCGCGGAATTGAACCCGCACTCACAGAGGGCTAGTCACCCGTAGTCCAACGCGCTACGAACACGCTGGGCAGGCGGGCTAAAATTTGGGGTGTAAAGAATAGAACCACTGATACCTGTCACGCATGTCCTAAGAGGCGGCTAAGAAGGTTTGTCTGAAATCGGATGCACGTTTCCTAAGCTTGTAGAAGTCTACACGTTTAGGGGCCTACCAAACCAATGTATAACGTATACACGTTCTTGTCAAAGATGAAACATATCACAAAGAATGATTAAAATTGGTCGTAAAGAACGAACGTAAAGAAGAAGAATAGAAACAAGATATTGCATCTTCTACATAAATCTGTCTGCAGTTAGGTTTTTTTTCCATTAGGTAGTGCCTGATAGTAAAGTTATTCATTGAAGTCTTTGATTGTTTAATTTGATAGGACTATCATCATTGCACTTCGGTGAGTAACCATGTGTGCTCGATCTCTTTCTTACACAGAAAGATTTAAGCTGCAGTGCACGAACTCTGTAGCACTGGCGAGGGTCACTGGTGTTATTTTGAAGATAGTGAAGATATTTTTGTAGGAATGTTAATTTTAATCTTTTCTAATGAATATGTCCCGGGCAGCGACTTTCCAGCCTGCTCTTCTCGATTTTGAACTGAAAAATGGATTTTTACGAGCTCAAATTGAACACTGTACCTACGTTTTGGTGGCGTCTGTGGTCTAGGGGATAGTGACTCGGTCTATTAACTCCGACGTTCTGAGTTCGAATCACGCTGCGGACAGATTGATTGCAAATTGTTTAGCGTGGATTTTTACACAAAGACGATGGTGTCACCCGTTCAGAAAGAAATGACAAACTACTGAACGTAATAATGCCTAGAAAATCACAAACAGCTTTAAAAAGCTGGGGTTGATTTGCAAAGTCATGTAAAGGATATGCAATTAACTAACTTATTAGCGCAGTAGTGTAGTTGTTAGTGCTCTCGCTATTGATGAGCGTGGTCCGGGTTTTTTCTCTCGCGATCGCGATCGTTTTTTATCAATTTTGATCATTCTTATTGTGATATATAAACACATAAAAAGACATGAAGGGTTGGAAGACTATCTGGAAGGAGACATGAAGGGTTGGAGAAGACTATCATGGAAGGAGGCATGAAGGGTTGGAGAAGACTATCATGGAAGGAGACATGAAGGGTTGGAGAAGACTATCATGGAAGGAAAGGGATGAAGGGTTGAGAAGACTATCATGGAAGGAGGCATGAAGGGTTGGAGAAGACCATCATGGAAGGAGACATGAAGGGTTGGAGAAGACTATCATGGAAGGAGACATACTGGCAAAGAAAAGAAGAGGAAGACCACGGATAAGATGGATTCAGGATGTAACTGATGGTTTGAAAATGACAGCTGCAGAGGCAGAGCGGCTGACCTATGAGAGAGAGAAATTCCTGAGGACTATTGGGTGCAAAAGTTCTGCTTGGGACAAGCTATTTAATGATGATGATAAACATCGCCCATTTTGTGTAAAAATCCGCTCGAAATAATTTACAACCAAACTATCTGCAGCGTGATTCGAACTCAGAACATCGGGGTTAATAGACCTAGTCACGGGGTCAAAAGGCTCATGAGGTCATGGTGGTAACATGAGCCAGGGTTAGCGAGGGGGGCGCTACCAAGACCCTGCCCCAACCTCCACGCGTGACCCTGGAAACAGACTCTGGTTCCGGTCTGGCTAAGGGAGGCGGATCAGGGAGAGAAAACTACTGGTAGTGGTAGCAGTGCAATTACGGAAATACAATACAGATACATTCAAACAAAACGCACAAATCTCCTGACCGATGTCCAAGATATTGCCCAAGTCCTGAACGCAAAAACAGCAACGAAACGTCTCTGACATAGATGAGAGGTGCATCCAGTGACCAAACGTATGCCCACGTAGGGCGAAGCTCGAAGCCCTGAGGAGGGGCAAACATTGCCAGTCCGTCGGCAAGAATAAATAAGACAGGACAGTAACGAATAAAAGTCTACCCTCATGTTGGTGGGGGGTTGCAGCTGACCCCGCATCTGCCTGGTGAATACATGTACTGGGCAAGGTTCGCCGAGCGAAAAAGAACAAGTTGCGTTTGTCCGAAACTCCCGCCCTGGGAAAACCGTGAAAGTCTGTGCGTTAAAAAATTCATCCCTGAAGCGGGTTGGTGTCCTAACGGAACCCAGTTCACGGAAAATTCGTTTGATCCTTTAAAAAACCCCCCGGAATAACTGGGACGGTGATGGCGGCACCCAAAAACCCTCTTTATGATATCCACTGAAACGACCCTCTACATTTTTTGTACTGGGCCCCATCCAGTCTTTCAGTTAATTCAAATTCCCGTCAATGCGCGTCTAAAAAAACTGAGAATGTTCCTTCCCCGGATCAAACTAAAATGTACGGAAAAGAAAACCCGACAATGCACGGATCAACAGGAAGTTCGGGTCCGAACTTTGGGGAAAGGCCGATTTTTCCCGGTGTTTTATACGGTAAGACGCCTTCCAGGAAAAACCGCCCGAAAATATTTCTCAGTCAGAACGGCAAAACCCTAACTCACTGCCCCGGGCGTAGATCACAAACCCCAAAAAATACCAAAGCTATCGAACCCTGGAAAAGCTCCCCCTGAAAATCAAAAGCTGGCTAAAATCAACCCCCCACCGAAGGATGCAACTAAAGCTAAAATAGGTGCTGAAGGCGGTCACTACATACTTCTAATTTTGGCTGTTTATAAATCACAATGAAATGATTAAAACAGGCCTAAAACGATCGAAGAAAGAAGGCTATCACTTTTCCCCAAACAGCCCCACCGTCCCTAAAAAAAGCAGAACTTAAATTATCTTAACTAATGGGACGTAACTATAAACTTGTGAGAAATTTATTTCGGTTTCCGGGGAAAATACAATCTCAATGCTTTTTCCAATCCAAAATATGCACAATATAAAGACATTTTATTTTTTAAAATTGTTTGTTGCGGTATTCGAAAAAAGTCAAAATTTTGTCAGTTGCGTTCGTTCTATAACGTCGATCTATTTTCAAAGGGTTGCTGATTAATATTTTGATCATGTTTCTAGCTATATGGGCGGTCGTGTTAATCTTGTAGTTATAATGTTAATCTAAATGAAAAAATTATCCTGGTGTCTGCGGAGAATAGGGTGAGATCGTATATAGGGTCATAAATGGGGAACTTATGGAAAGAACAAGACAGATTACAGTAAACCCAAAGGGTTAAAAAAAAGACGGGGGGGCTATAAAAAAATTTTTGAGAAAACCAAGGGGGAATATAAAAAGAAAGGTCCTTTCCTGGCCCAGGAACCTGAAAAAAAGTGCGAAATACATGGAGATGAGTTTTGGAAGCAGAGATCAACAATATAAAGAAGAGCTGGGGGGAACTAAGCCCGGTATTTTGTTAGTGTAACTCGTTTCTAAAGGTTGGTGGTCTGGATTCAACTCCCGGTGCGGGAAATTTCCCCGACCGTGGGCTCAGGTCGCCACCCGTAATGGGTACCAGACATGCTCGGGGAAAAGTAAAGGCGCCGGCATGATGTGAAACCCCCATCGTGTGCCGACGGTCAATGAAAATCAGACCTAAACATTGACCTATTAAGGGTATGAAAGGGTTTTTCTTTTTCTTACTGGAGGGGAAATGGAGAATGGCTAGAGATAGGAAGACTTGGCATGAGTTGGTTGAGGTCATGAATCTGGGTTAAAATGGCAGAAAGAGATGAGATAGAGAGAGAAAAAAAAAGAAAAGAGATAGAGAGATAGAGAGAGAGAAAAAAGAGATAGAGATGAGAAAAAGAGAGATAGAGGAAAGAGAAAGAGATAGAGGGAAAAAAAAGAAAAGAGAAAGAATAGAGATAGAGAGAAGAAGCTGAAAAATAGAGAGAAAAAAAGATAGATGAAAGAGATAAAAAGATAGAAAGAGAGATAGGGGAAGAGAGAAAGAGATGAGATAGAGGAGATAAAAGATAGAGAAAGAAAATAAAAAGAGATGGGGGTGAGATGGGTGGGGATGGGGGAAAAGAGGAGAAGTAGAGATATGAAAGAGATGAGAAAGAGATGAAAATAAGTAGAGAAAAAAAATAGAGATAAAAGATGGGAAAAGAGATAGAGATAAAAAAGAGATGAAGAGAAAAGAAAAGATGAAGAGAAGAGAGAAAAAGAGAAAGAGAAAGAGATAGAGATAGAGAGGAAAGAGAAAGAAAAAAGAGATGAGAAAAGAAGAGATGAAAGAAAGAGATAAAAAAAGAAGAAGAGAAAGGAACGTCGAAACAGTCTTATGTTGTTAGTTGTTCCCTTTGTAAAGGGGCCGGGGGGTTTTAGATCTCAATGTGATACGGTTCTTTTCTAGATTGCAGATCTTGTATGGTTTTACATCCCCAAAAGTTTATTTTCTTGTTGGATGGTTTTTGAAAAGTGGTCTTTTTCTTCCTTTTTTTTTAACTGGGGGACCCATAAAACTTTTCGATTTATCTCTTTTCGTTGTCGAAAAACCCAAATATTTCCCCCTTGTTCTTTTTAATATTTTATACGGGGTTTTTGGTGTTTCTATCTCTCACTGTGTTGTTGGGGTTTTCTATTTCTCACTGTGTTGTTTTTTCTATCTCTCCCGTTTGTTGTGTGTTCTTTTCTCCTGCGTTTTGGGGTGTTCTTCTCTCGCTGTGAACCCCAACTTAATTCAAACACAACAAATAAACCAAAACAATTCTTAGAACTAGATCAAAAAAAGAACCATCCCCCTCCCGGTAAATAGATATATATAAGTGGGGCGACTAAGGAGGTTTTTGGGTGAAATGGATGCCCTGTCCTAAACTTAGAAGTCTATGCGTTTGGGCGTAAAACCCAAATCAACTATGATTCTTGGGAAAAATCAAACATATCACAAAGAGTGATTAAAATTGGTCGTAAAGAACGAAACCAAAGAAGAAGAAAAGACTTGATTGACAAAAACATTTGTAAAAGTGAAATCAAATGAGCGAAAATTTTTCTTTTTTTTTAAACGGGGGGTTATTTTTGGACCAAAATAAGTTTGTCACCGCCACATATGCAGAATAAATAAGTTTTGGGAAATTGGTTTTTGGATTCCATTATTGTTTGTTCGATAAATTTCTAATTTTACAAGCATCGTATGTCAGTGACGCCTGCTGGGTTTGGGAGTGAAAAATGTCTCTGTAGCGGAGGTTATACTCATTTTCGAGCTAAATGTGCCGGGTTCCCTTTCCCCCTGGAACCATCTGGGTATTTTCCAGAATCCCATTCAGTGTAGGTGATATCAGGGTTCTAGTCCTAAAAAACGGGGAATTAAACTAGGACACTTTCAATTTGGAAAATAAAGAGCACGGTACTTCAAAATCGAAATGGGAGGCTGGAAAACCGCTGCCAATGCAAAAATTTTTTTGAAAATATTTTTAATCCATTGCACTCCATTTTTCATTTCATTGCACTTCATTTTCCCTTCATTACTTCAGGAAAAAGAGTGAAAATTCATAATTCCGGGGTAAAAAAGAAAAAAGAAGAAAAAAGAAAAAAGAAGAAGAAGAAGATGAAGAAGAAGAAGTAGAAAAAGGGAAAGAAAAAGAAGAAAAATGAAAAAAAGAAGAAGTAGAAGAAGAAAAATGAAGAAGAAGAAGTGAAGAAGAAGAAGAAGAAAAAGAAGAAGAGGAAAAAGGAGGAAAAAGAAGGAGAAAAAGGGAAGAAGAAGAAAAAGAAGAAGAAGTAGAAGGGGGAAGAAAAAGTAAAAGAAAAAGGAAAAAGTAGAAGAAAAAGATGAAGAAGAAGTGAAGAAAAAGGGGAAGTAAAAGAAGAAGAAGATAAAGGGAAAAAGGGGAAGAAGAAGAAGAAAAAGAAGAAAAAGAAGAAAAGTAGAAAAAGGGGAAGGAAGAAGTAAAAGAAGGAAGAAGAAGAAGAAGATGAAGAAGAAGTGAAGGGAGAAGAAGAAGAAGAAGAAGTAGAAGAAAAAGGGTAGAAAAAAGAAGGAGAAAAAGAAAAGTAGAAGAAGGAGAAGAAGAAAAAAGAAGAAGAAGAAGAAGAAAGAAGTAGAAGAAAAGTAAAAAGAAGAAAAAAAAGTAAAAGTAAAGGGGAAAAAGAAAAAGGAAAAAAAGTGAAGAAGAAAAAAGGGAAAGAAAAAAAGAAAAAAGAAAAAAAAGTAGAAAGAAGAAAAAAGAAGAAAAAAAAAGTAAAAAGAAGAAAAAAAGGGAAAAAGAAGAAGGAAGAAGAAGAAGAAGAAGAAAAAAGAAAAAGTAGAAGTAGAAGTAGAAGGAGAAGAAAAAGGGAAAGGAAAAAGAAAAAAAGAAAAAGAAGGAGAAGAAGAAGAAAAAGGGAAGAAAAGAAGAAGAAAAAGAAGAAGAAGGAAAAAAGAAGAAGAAGGAAAGAAGAAGAAGAAGAAAAAAGAAAAAAGTAAAAGTAAAAGTAAAAGGGAAAAAGAAGAAGAAGAAGGAAAAAGAAGAAGGAAAGAAGAAGAAAAAGGGAAGGAGAAGAAGAAGAAGAAGAAAAAAGAAGAAAAAGAAAGGGTAGAAGGAGAAGAAGAAAAAGGGAAAGGAGAAGAAGTAGAAAAAAAGAAGAAGAAAAAAGAAGAAGAAGAAGAAGAAGAAGAAGAAGGAGAAGGGGGAAGAAAGTAGAAGAAGAAGAAGAAGATGAAAGAAGAAGTAAAAAGAAGAAAAAAGAAAAAGAAGAAGCAGAAGAAGAAGAAGAAAAAGAAAAAGAAGAAAGAAGAAGATGTAGAAGAATATCTTTAGCCCCAATTTCCAACTCTCGCTGGTATATACTAACATTCCCTATTCAGTTAAATCCCTTTTACGCATCTAGATATTGATGTCTGATACCAAAAAACGTATTAGAACAGGCACGAATTAATAGATACTTTTGTAGGTAATTTGAGATCGATGCTAAAAAATCGATCTGTAAACCCGGAAAGAGCTAATAGAAAGTGTCAGAGGCGGCTCAGAAATTAGAAAAAAAGAGTGAAACCCTGGGAAAAAGGATAGAATCTTATTTTTGCACTGAGGTATTCCCAATGGCGCTCAATTGATTTTAAGTAGAAAAAATGGCATTGGCGTAGCAGTTGGATTAAAGGATTCTGACAAAGATACAAAATGGGCATTTTTTTTTTTATGTGTCGTTCCTCGACGCCAAGCTGGGTTTTCCCTTTTCCCGCAACCCAAAATTCAAAATTTCATTCTGCTTCTTTTCCAGAACCCCAAAAACTTGTTTTAAACCCCTCTTTAGTTGGAGGATCTGAGCCTAAAAGCGGTGTTCTTGTTTAAAATTATGCGCCCCACAAGTGGCCGTATTCATTTTTGTGATGCTTTTTTTTTTCTGGGGGAGCTTCCTATGTCCTCATCAGTCACCTCTACAAAGGTGCCTTGTAGGTCGCAGTGGTGTTTCTTTTCCCCCCCTTGCGGTTTTCAAACCCAGGATCCCATGTATCGATCCTCCCCACCCCAAACAAAGGTTTTTTCCCCCTTTCTCCCCAAAGGGACAAAAAAATTTTATTAATGTCATGTTTCTGCCATCGTCATGTTCAACCACTGCCTCCTCGTTTAAAGGGAAACGTGCCCCTTTATCACAAAGAAATATTTCAAATGATTTATTTCATTGCTTCATTCACAACCTCTGTCCCTGGTCCCCTTTTTGCAGAATGGCACCCCCCGCTACTGAGGTATAAAAAAAAGCACGAAATCATTAGTTCGGGGCAATTGTTGGGATTTTCCGGAAAAAAAGCCTCCCGAACAAAAGACCTGTAGATATTTGAACTCAGGAACCCAAAGAAAGGGATTATTTTGGTAATTTGGGTACTAACCAAATCCTGCACTCCCTAAAAAATGTAGCTGCTATGTCTTCCTAACACATTTCGATATAAATATATCGGATGGTTCCCCTAGCTCCTTGTTAAACACTCTCCTCCCAAAAACCTCCCTTTTTCTTTCTTGTCTCAAAAATCAAAGCGTCCGGGTAAGAAAAAATTTATGGGGAACCGAATTTTTTCGTCAGCCCGTTATCTCCCGATGTCCACCCAATTTGGGCCCGGGCCATGCAATAAACAATAATGGAAAACCTACTTCTTTTCTGTTCTCTTCTTCTCCTTCTTCTTTGGTTTGTTCTTTACGATCAATTTAATCACTCTTTGTGATATGTTTGATCTTTGTCAAGAACTTTATACGTTGCACATTGGTTTGGTAGGCCCCTCAACGCATAAACTTCTACACGTTTAGGACATGTGCATCCGATTTCATTCAAACCTCCTTAGCCGCCTCTTACGACATGCGTGGCAGGTAACAGTGGCTCTATTCTTTACACCCCAAATTTGGGCCCCGGTAACCACTCGGGCGGTCCCTGTAACCACTCAGGCGGGCACGTAACCACTCAGGCGAGCCCCGGTAACCACTCGGGCGGGCCCCGGTAACTACTCAGCGCGCCTGTTCTCTACGATAATACTAATAGTAATTTTTCCGTCCATCGCAAGCGATAATGACAACAGCCTTATACGTGTGCTTCTGCACCTCTTTGGTGTGTGTGGAGGTGGCTGTAGAGTTTAATCCTAGAACCACAGGTGGGGCATACATGATGAAGGTTAGGCATGTTATGTTATGTTATGCGATCGACGTCACGGCACATTGGGCATTCCCCTGCATGCTCTGTCCTCCGCTGCAGCAGCCATCCTAAAGTCCATTTGAAATCCATCACCGTACCCATGAGAAGTTGATTACTATATCTTCTCTCTCTACCACGAAGACGACACTGTCTGGCGTCCACACTTAAAGCCTAATTCTCGAACTCGTTCCAGTGTCTGAGACGTGTCCAGATCGTATTGCTATAGCAGCTAGTGCCTTCACTAAATTAACGAATATCTGGCAATCTCAAGACCTTAGTATATCATGCACAAAAGTTAAATTGTTTAGGTCATGTGTGATTCCTGTACTGACCTAGTTTGAAAGTTGAAATCAACAAAGAAAATTGATAAGAAACTGGACAGCTTTGAGAATAAATGTCTCCGAAAATTATTAAAAGTAAAATGGAGTGATTTCGTTTCTAACAATACAGTGAGAGATAGAACACACCAACAACCGTATCAAATATTATAAGGAAACGAAGGTGGAAATATTTAGATCATGTTCTAGATCAGACGAAAAGAGACTAAATCGACAAGTCCTTATGTGGTCACCAGTTGGGAAAGAAAACGTGGAAGACCAAAGACCACTCTTCGAAGAACCATCCAACAAGAAAGTAAACTATTGGGATGTAAAACCATACAAGATCTCCAACTGCTAGCAAAGAACCGTATCACATGGAGATCTAAAACCTCTGCCCTATGTGCCGCCTTTGGCACGAAAGGAACAAACTAATTGTTTTGCAAGAAAGTCTGCACGCTCGTTACCCTGCACTCCAGCATGTCCAGGTGTGTACAGCCAAGTCATTTTCTTGAGATGTGATCTCCGAATGCTGTCCACCCATTCCACACGCATACTTCAAGATTCAATCAGTTGAAGCATATTCATCGAGTCTGATATGATGATCGCATGAGTAACCTGTTGCTCAGCCACCCATGACAGAGCCTTGGAGGCAGCAGTGATCTCCATAGTCATGCTCGATGTCGTTGCCTCGAAAGCGCCGCAGTCCTCATGAAGTGTGCGACCATTTCGCTGTGCTGAATAAGCCCACGATGATCTGGTTCCGCGTCTGACAGAGCCATCGGTGTAGATAATGATATCATCTGGATGGGAGTGCTCATCCACGAGTGCAAGAATCTCCGCATTGACGACGCCGGGGCCCATTTTCTACAGTGTCTCCCAAGTGTACTGACAACCATGGTGTAAGCAGTCATGATGGTTAGACATGTGGGCGTTGTGTGTTCTGTCATTTCGTGCAGCTGCCTTTTTCTGTGCCCCACGACGATTCTCAGCTATGCAGGTTCCTCTTGTGTTGTTACAGCGCCACATATGACGAGAGGAATTCCCACCGCGTGGTCTCTATATCGAAACATGTTGCCCGTGTGGTGCCTGGACCCACAAGGGAAGCAAAGAATAGTACCACTGCTACCTACAAGGCATGTCGTAAGAGGTGACTAATGTAGGACCTAGGAAAGCTACCCTAGTAAATAATAAGCAGCGCATAAATCGGTTGTGCTGGCCTACTTGTAGGCGCATAACTGGTACAACGCACAATTGCTATTAGGCTCAGATCACATACAAATCATACAGAGTGGTTAACAAGTGGTGGATATGGAAAGTTCGAAAAAAAGAAGAATATCAAAGCACATTAAAGACACTTTAAAAGTGTCTCAAGATCTTTATCTATTCATCAACTGAACATCTGTCTTCTTTAAGCTCGCCATACATCAACTGGACATCTGTCCCCTTTAAGCTCGCCTTACATCAACTGGACATCTGCCTTCTTTAAGCTAGCCATACATCAACTGAACATCTGTCTCCTTTAAGATCGCCATACATCAACTGAACATCTGTCTCCTTTAAGATCGCCATACATCAACTGAACATCTGTCTTCTTTAAGCTCGCCATACATCAACTGAACATCTGTCTCCTTTAAGATCGCCATACATCAACTGAAAATCTGTCTCCTTTAAGATCGCCATACATCAACTGAACATCTGTCTCCTTTAAGCTCGCCATACATCAACTGAACATCTGTCTTCTTTAAGCTCGCCAAACATCAACTGGACATCTGCCCCCTTGAAGCTCGCCATACATCAACTGGACATCTGTCCCCTTTAAGCTCGCCTTACATCAACTGGACATCTGCCATCTTGAAGCTCGCCATACATCAACTGGACATCTGCCCCCTTGAAGCTCACCATACATCAACTGGACATCTGCTCCCTTTAAGCTCGCCATACATCAATTGGACATCTGCCTTCTTAAGCTCGCCTACATCAACTGGACATCTGCCTTCTTTAAGCTCGCCATACATCAACTGGACATCTGCTCCTTTAAGCTCGCCATACATCAACTGGACATCTGTCCCCTTGAAGCTCGCCATACATCAACTGGACATCTGCCCCCTTGAAGCTCGCCATACATCAACTGGACATCTGCTCCCTTTAAGCTCGCCATACATCAATTGGACATCTGCCATCTTGAAGCTCGCCATACATCAACTGGACATCTGCCCCCTTGAAGCTCACCATACATCAACTGGACATCTGCTCCCTTTAAGCTCGCCATACATCAATTGGACATCTGCCTTCTTTAAGCTCGCCATACATCAACTGGACATCTGCCTTCTTTAAGCTCGCCTTACATCAACTGAACATCTGCCCCCTTTAAGCTCGCCATACACCAACTGGACATCTGCCCTCTTTCAAGCTCATCAATTGTTTTGGGATGCGTTTATCAGGCATGGAAGTAACGTGACCGACCAATGCAAAACTCTACAAAACACTTAATAAATAGACAAGGTACTAGTATTAGGACCTTCCGAAAAAAGCATATTACGAAACAAAGAATTGAGTCAATCATTATTTCTTACGGTGCGGGTTGCTAGTCCCGCAATACGGGCGGTTTTAGCTGGACTAGGCAATGAGTGTAGTAAGGAATAAGAGTTTGTGGTTTAAATTCTGTGTTTTAATTTTTTTAAAGCTAACCCAACATGTAGATCCTTCCTTTAGACACAGGAAATTTTGACAAAATTTGCCCCAAAAATTGTGTCTTCACTTTCTTGACTGGTCTGTCTTTGTAATCCATGTTTGGAAAGTCACTGACATGTTTGTTATATTTGAACATCAGTCGGTTCAAATAATTCTTCAAAATATATCCGACTCACTTTCGATTTCGTTATCAGAATAATGATATTCTAAGTCTAATTCATCTTCAGAATCATTTAAAAGAAGTTCAACAGCTTGCTCTGTTGTTTCCTTTCAGTGACCATTTCCGAAATTGTCAGCGTGTCGTTTCATCTTTTTTAAAATTAATAAACAATTATCAAATCACTATGTTTCAAAACCCCCGTGTGCTCCCGGGCCGCAAGGAGCAAAGTAGCAGCACTGCGACCTACAAGGCATGTCGTAGGAGGCGACTAAGGTGGGGTTTGGCGTAGGGCGGGCTACCCTATCCAGTAGAAAATTTTAGCCACAAAATCCAACCAACCATGAACAAGTCACATAAAAATAAAATAAAAACTGTCACCAAGAGGAAAGAGCTCTTCTAGAAGAGGTATGAAGCGATGCAGAAAGCTGCAAGAGTCTACAAGATTATCTTCCTTTCCCCTAGAAAACTCAGATTGGCCCCTGGAATGTTAGAAGTATGTATCAAATGGGAAAGACAACACAGGTTGTAAATGAGATGAAATTTCACGGGATTGGCATCTTGGGATTATGTGAAACCAGGTGGAATGGTGCAGGCAAACAACGTCTAAACACAGGAGAAACAATGCTGTTCTCAGGCCATATGGAAGAAAATCCCCCCATAGTGAAGGATGGCTTTAATGCTATCTAAAAAGCGGAGACTGCACTAATAAAATGGAAGCAGTGAGTCCTAGGATAATCACAGCAACATTCAGAACCACCAAAGAAAGTATTCTTGAATGTGACTGTGTTATGCACCTACCAATAAAAAAAGAGGAAAAGTAAAGGAGAATTTTACTAAACTCAAAATACTATAGGTAATCAGAGAAATGGGAACATCAAATTCTGATGGGTGACCTAAATAAAAGGTTCGGACAACATAGGCTACGAGGAGATCATGGGAACACGGACTAGGAATAATAAACAAAATGGAAAACTATTCACTAATTTCTGTGCAGCATCAATACGTCATGGTGAAGTGTCTTTCCACATAAAAGAATACATAAAGCCACCTGGGTATCACCAGATCACAGAACAGAAAATCAAATTGAACTATATAAACAAGAAATTTAGGTCATCTCTACAAGATGTGAGGTCCTAAGGGGGCAGATGTAGATTCGGATCACCATTTGCTGATAAGTAAAATTAAACTGAAGCTTAAGCGATACATAACATCCATGAACATAGACACCAATATAATTAGGATACCTCAGAGTCAGAAACAAAGGAACAGTTCACGGTCACAGTCTCTAATAAGTATGAGGTTTTGCGGCAATTAAAAGATGAGGAGAGTGCGGAAGAATGCTGGCAGCAAACCAAAAATTTGGAATGAAACATGCACAGAGGTATTAGGAAAGAAGGAGCGGAATCATACGGATGGATAACTCCAGAAACTCTCAAGGAAATAGAAGAAAGGAAAAGGGAAAGCAGATTTAAATAATAGCAAAACTAGAATCCAAAGCCTTAGCCCAGGAAAAGTACACAGAAGCTAGCAAGAAAGTGAAGAAACAAATAAAGTTAGATAAAAGACAATACGTAGAAGATCTAGCAAGAGAAGCAGAGGTAGCTGCAGGAAAAGGAAACCTTAGGGATCTTTACAATATCACTAGAAAGCTAGCAGGAAAATACAGACCATCAAATGGGTTGATCAAAAATAGTAGTGGGAAACTATCACTAATGTTAGAGACCAAATGGAAAGATGGATGGAATACTTAAGGAACTCCTGAACAGACCAGCACCTTTCAAACCCCCAGATATCCCAACCGCGAAATTCTTGGACATCAACTTTAGAAACCATCCAAGGGAGGAATTAGTAAAGCCATTAAACTTTTAAAAGATGGAAAAGCGGCCGGTCCAGATGGTATTCCAGCAGAAAGGGGGTTAAAGCCAACATAAACACATCCACAGAAATACTGTATAAATTATTTAGCAGAATCTGGGAGACCTAAGAAATACCAGCAAACTGGAGAGAAGGATACCTGGTGAAGCTACCAAAGAAAGGGGACCTTCAGAAGTGTGAAAACTATGGGGAATAATGCTGTTGTCAGTACCTGGGGAAAAAACTAAGCAGAGTCATCCTGGAGAGACTGAGAGATGCCATCGATATAAAGCAAAGAGATGAACAGGCAGGCTTCCGACCAAATAGATCCTGTGCTGACCAGATAGCCACATTACGTATAATAATAGAGCAAAGTATTGAAGGGAAATCCCCACTTTATATCGGATTTGTTGATTATGGGAAGGCTTTTGACAGTATTGATAGGGAAACCCTTTGGAAATTAAAGAGGCATTATGGAATCCCACAGAAAATTATTAACCTAATAAAAACAACATATACAGATATGAAATGTAGAGTTCTTCATGAAGGTAAACTAACAGATACTTTGAATAGGAAACAGGGGTCGTCAGGGATGTCTTCTATCACCTTTGTTGTTCTTACTTACAATAGACTGGATTTGAAGACCACAGTAACTAACACCAGAAATGGAATCCAATGGACTCTGACAGAGCAACTAGATGATCTGGACTTCGCTGATGATATAGCCCTTCTGTCACATACACGAAATCAGATGCAGGATAAGCTTAACACATTGAATCAAAGGTCCCCGCAACTAGGGCTGAACATTCATAAGGGAAAGACAAAGATTTGAGAATTAACCAAGCAACGACAACTGATCTCCCTGGAAATCCCCCTTCAAGAGGTAGAATCATACACATATTTGGGCAGCAACGTAGACAAAGAAGGTGGAACAGATAGAGATGTTAAAATAAGAATACAGAAGGCAAAAGGAGCTTTCATTGCACTGGAAACATTTGGAAGTCCAAAGAAATCAAATCCCAGAACAAAAATTCGGATATTTCTCTAATGTTAAAGCAGTTCTACTGTATGGGTCAGAAACATGGAGAACAACTAAAACAATAGCATAAATTGCAAACATTCATCAACTGGTGTCTCGCAGAATAGAGAATAAGATGGTATGATAGGGTCACAAATGAGGAACTTATGGGAGAACAAGACAGATTCCAGTGAGCGAACAGGTTAAAAAGGCTGCGCTGGATAGGACACACTTTTCGAAAACCGGAGGGAATATAACAAGAAGGGTCCTTGCCTGGAACCCGGGGACAGCGAAAAGAGGGAGGCCGAAAATACATGGGGCAGATTTGGAGGCGGAGATCAACAATATAAAGAAGAGCTGGAGGGAGCTGCAGGAGATAGGTAGAGATAGGAAGACTTGGCATGAGTTGGTTGAGGGCCTATGCCCCAACCCGGGTAAAAGGAGAGAGAGATGTTTCAAAAAACGATGCAAACTGCCATTTAGATAAACCTTTAGGGAAACATTTCTTGTGTTTGACGTCACACTTGTACACAGTTATTGCTGAACACGACAAATAACGAGGAGGGGTTCTCATCCCGATATGTAGGCACCCGGGTATCGTGTACTAATGATAATACCCTAATATCGGGAGGCGGGTTCAAAGGTTGAAAGAATAATAAACTAAACATTCATGTCAATGGTCCTAAAATCAATCAAGTGCAAGAATTTTAATACTGAAGACATATTCCCAGAAGATGTAACACAGACAGAGGCTAGAGTTAGAAAAGCAAATGCCGTAACCTATCAGCTAGCCTTACTGTTGAGACATCAAACATCTCATTGACAGCTTCCTTCCTCCTTTACGTCGCTTGAAATATTGTCTATACATTCAATGTTGTCTCTCGTATAAACTTCAGTCTTTTGTAGCTCACACAGAGGTCTGTGTAGTTTTCTGTCAAGTGTTGTTTCGTTAGGCCAGTGAGTTTGCCTCAGTATATCATATTTGGGACCATCTTGAGTATGTGCTCTGCAGTCTGATCCACATGTCCACATGGCTGAATTGCCAATCTTGAATTTGTATACATGTGGATGAGTATTCAATTGTGTCCTGTTCTAAGGCACAGAATGACAACTTGTTCTAATCTGCTCATATTAAAGTAATCGTTTTGTGTTGGTATTTGTGCTTTCTGATTGACTTAATCATCCTTTTCTATGTTATGTTATGTTATGTTATGCGATCGACGTCATGGCACATTGGGCATTCCCATTCGTGCTCTGTCCTCCGTTGCAGCAGCCATCCCAAAGTCCATTTGCTCACAGTACCCATGAGAAGTTGATTACTATATCTTATCTCTCTACCACGAAGGCGACACTGTCTGGCATGTCCAAACTTAACACCTAATTCTCGAACTCGTTCCAGTGTCTGAGACCCGCCAGGTAAATGGCACATCCAGTTGCTCTTCTGCAGCACCTTCCTTTGCTAGTCGGTCTGCTGTTTTATTTCCTGTGATTCCATCATTGACAGCTAAACAACAGATGAAAAACCTTTAATAAATAGTTATAATTACTAAAAGAGACTATGAACCTAATCTGCCTGGAATATGTACAAATCTGCTACAACAGTGAATATACTTATCTATATTAAATATGTTACAACAGTGAATGTACTTATCCATATTAAATGTTGCAACAGTGAATGTACTTATCTATATTAAATGTTACAACAGTGAATGTACTTATCCATATTAAATGTGTTGCAACAGTGAATGTACTTATCCATATTAAATGTTGCAACAGTGAATGTACTTATCTATATTAAATATGTTACAACAGTGAATGTACTTATCCATATTAAATGTTACAACAGTGAATGTACTTATCCATATTAAATGTTACAACAGTGAATGTACTTATCTATATTAAATATGTTGCAACAGTGAATGTACTTATCTATATTAAATATGTTACAACAGTGAATGTACTTATCCATATTAAATGTTACAACAGTGAATGTACTTATCCATATTAAATGTTACAACAATGAATGTACTTATCTATATTAAATATACTTACAAAGAAAATCTTCCTCATCAGGGATAGCAAGGGACATATAACTGGTAATCATCTTCTTCCCTGAAGGATAGACTTGAATGTCCTCTTCCTTGGATTCAATTTTTGTTTGTTTCTCTCTCTGCACAAAATTGATAGTTTATTTTTTGTTCGAGAAATAGAATAAAATCAGGAGATATGCATAATTAATTTTAATAAACAGAAATAGTAAATATCTTAATTATTCGTAATCATCTCAAGTAATATCTCCTACTTGTAACTTTGAAATGTCCTAATGGTGACACTATCATCAACCTATAGGAGCTAGGTCTCTTAGAAAAGTTGAAGTGTATACAAGATATGCTGATGGTTCCAGTATATAACTGTTTATCTCCTACTTGTAACTTTAAAATGTCCTAATGGTGACTATTAGCTGACACTATCATCAACCTAAAGGAGCTAAGTCTCTTAGAAAAGTTGAGGAGTATACAAGATATCTACCTTGGAAGCAAAATCAGCAAATCAGCCTTTGCTATCCTGCACACAGTGTCCACTGTAACTCCATGAAAACCAAGCTCAAGATATTCAACTCAAATGTGAAATCTGTGTTGTTGTATGGCTCAGAAATGTAAGAGTCACCAAGTTAAATACAAATAAGATTCAGAACTTTGTCAACGGATGTCTTCGGCGGATTCTCAAACTGAGATGCTATGATAGAGTCACCAACACAGATCTGTGGATAAGAACCGGACAGGAACCCATGATGACCCAGGTCAAGGAGAAAAATGGCGATGGCTTAGCATAAGGAAGACACACTTGAGTGGCACCCATGGAAAACAGAAAAGAGGACGCCTTAAACAGACCTGGAGATGAAGTCTTCTTGAGGAACTAAAGAGTGCTGAACTGTCCTGGAGACCATAAAGAGGACAGCCAGAAACAGAGAAGAGTGGCGAACAACTCTTGAGGCCCTATGCTCCACGAGGCATGGAGAGGAATAAGTGAGTAAGTGATACAAGATATGCTGATGGTTCCATGTATAACTGTTTATACACACACTTGCCAGTGTTCTATGTCATAAAGGTGCTGATGTGAGGACCTAGGAAGCTACCCTAGTAAATAAAAAGCATCACAGAAATCAGATGTGCTGGCCTACTTGTAGATGCATAACTGGTACAACATAAAATCGCTCTTAGATTCAGAACACATGCAAATCATACAGTGTGGTTAACATATGCAGCGTTCGAAGAAGAAGATAAATAAACTATCTCACTAATATTGATTGCAAGAAATAAATGTATCATAAGTTTACTTACCTGTTTTTCAGTTTCGATGGCATCAACATTTGTTATTGTTACTATCATTTTCTAACATGTTTTCTTTGATGTGTTGTGCAATGTTTGTCTCTTGTTTGCTAAAGGAAGAAAAAAAGAACACAATTGACATATTTCTAGGTGTGCTTGTATGGTATTATTGTATTCTGGTTTGCTCATATCATTGCTCTTGTAAGCTAATCAAACTTGTTGTCAGGATGAAGTCTGCAGTCATATATCAGATCTAGGCATCAGTCCAACAAATGTCATGCTTTGTTCCTCTTCTGCTGTGTTTTCTTCTTTTGTGTTCGGTTTCGTGTGCTCGTCTAAACCTTGAGATGGGTTGCCACTATGAAGCTGCATGTTAGTTGGAGTTCTTCAAGAGTTTCCCATAGCTTGTACTGTAAGCTTTGTTCATGAGGTCATGTTTCATTTCGTTGGTGTATGGACATGACTGTAGGATGTGCTCTGGAGTCTGTGTTTCTGTCTGGCATGCACATTGTGCAGTCTGAGCAGGCTTTATTCTGTGCATGTGGTGGTTGAGTCTGCAGTGACCTGTTCTTAGATGAAAGATTGTTGTTTTCTGTTTAGTCTGCTGATGGGATCTTGTTGGTGTATGCTGTGGGTTTGTTGCCTCCATACCTCTTTGTACTTTCTTTTGATATGTTTACTTACTTGATTTCTGGTAGTGACACTGGGTGTTTGTGTTGTATAAGTCTTGTTCCTTCCTTATTCAGCCTGTCTGCTTTCTCATTTCCTGGTACACCACAGTGGGCTGGTATCCACTGGATAATTTGTTGTTTTCTGAGAGCTTGTTTAGCTGTAGTGTCATAGTGTCAGCTCTCTTTCCATAGTATCTTGTGGTTCCCTTTGTGTGGCCTGCAGGACTGACAAGTAGTCGCAAAGGAAGACAAGTTTGTTGTTTTGAATGTTTCTTTGTTACAGTATTTTTGAGGCATCCACAATTGCCTGTTGTTTGGCTCTAAAATTTGTTGAGAGTTCTTCAGTGGCACTTGAATTTGTTAGTGTGGTGCCGTCTTGGAGTATGATGATGGTTCGGCCCCTTCTTTCTGCCGTCGTATCTGATGATCCCTCTGTGTAATGGGTCCACTCGGGATGGGGGTATGAGGTGTCAACTGTCAATGTGTTCTAGTGTCTTTGCTCTCAAGATGGGACCTGTTTCTTCACCCTTTTTGTCTACATCTGGAATTGTTGTTATCACTGTGAAGTTGGGCTGTAGGTCTGTGTTGTTGAATGGTACGTGTTGTGTCTAATCTTCTTCTTAGGCTCCATATTGACTCCTTGTTAACCACTCTTTGGCATTTGTATGTGATCTGAGCCTAAGAGCAATTGTATATTGTGCCTGTTATGTGCCTACAATTAGCCAGCACATCCGATTTCTGCAATGTCTTTTATTTACTAGGGTAGCTTCCCTAAGTCATACATCAGTCACCTCTTACAACATGCCTTGTAGGTCCTGTGATAATATTCTTTGCTTCTCTTCTGGCTCCAGCACACAAAGACGATTTCTATAATGACAACAATAATTTATTGTAACTGATGACAGAAAAGTTCATTAATATTCCTAGAAGATTTACCTTGAGGTTTCTTGTCTATTTCTATAGCTGGTGTCCATTCCATGTCAGAGCCATCAGAGGAATCAAAAATTGGAGAATTGGTCAGCATATCCTTCTCCTTCACTGATCTATTTTTAAGCATGAACTCGGGTGGGTCAACTGGAAAACCTAAATAGTGACAGAGATAGAAGTTATATTTAAATACTAGACATGTTTAGCACAACATAATATTTTATTTATCTTGAAACTGTGAGCTTAATCATTTCTAACCTGTATTAAAAACTGTTAAGAGCCTGCATTTTTTCCTTGGCAACATACGGTTGTGAGACATTGACAAAGTGGCGGAGATAATTTATGCCTTTGAATGTAAATGCTACAAAAGAGTACTTAGAATATCATGGACACAAGTTGATGAGTTGCAATTTTTGAATTATTAAATATGTTAACTAGATTATCAATAATATATTAAAAGCTATTAATGACAGGAATAGTTTGTTCACAAAGTCATACTTACCAAAACGTCGAAGAGCTTCAAAGTTTTGTCGAAGATTGCTGCAGGTTTGTTTCTCATAATCAGAGATTATAGCAAACTCTTCTGCAGAGAAAAACTCCTTAATCGATGACGGTATGTCCTCAATATTAATAACAGGAGACTGCATAATTTCTGAGTATGGGTTAGAATATCAGTAGAATACTCTGACTCACATTTCAAGCAGCATTACAATTTATCAGTAGTCCATTTTTTCTGAAGTTTTTCGCGGTAGAAATGTACGCTTTACTTTGTCAAATCATTCAATGACTTCTTTGTCTTCATAACATAAACAGAACTGAATACAAATAAAACAATATAATATTAAATTCACATCATCTGTCATTACAGTTGATGCTATCTCGTTCAGATCTCTTTACGTAATGAACAAAATGTACAACAAATTTCAAAGTTCGTCTGCTGCAAGTCTTCGCAAAGCCGCTGTAGCGTAGTTGTTAGTGAACTCGCTTCTCATTGCTGGTGGTCTGGGTTCAACTCCGCAGTGCGCAGGAATTTTCCCGACCGCGACGGCTCTCAGGTCGACCCAGCCTCAACTGGGTACCAGACATGGACATGCTCTGGGAAGTAAAGGCGGCCGGTGTGATGCTGACAACATCACCCATCGTGTGCTGACGGTCAATGAAAAATACAGGCCTAACACTGTATTGACCTATATACCACGAGGTATGAAAGGGTTCCTTTACTTTTTTTTAGAGAAGTCTTCGCAAACAGTTTATGCCAGATGACAATGCAGATCCAAAGAGGAATATCACCAATCTTTGACCAGATATATGGTCTGTGTCTATAGCTACAGCAAATGTCAAATAGTTTCAAATACTCATATTTCTAAGCTATAACTATATTTTCTGTGAGCAAATCAATCAGACTGAACTATTGTAAAAGTACAATCGAATGATATATGTTCTGTGTCTTATAATTGTTTGATATTGTATAGACACAAGAATGTGTTTATTGTAGAACTTCAATTATGGGTTAAGTTTAATAGTACAAGATAAAAATGTGGCCTAACCAGAGCCAACTATAAACTTATGGGCCTTTGGACTCGGGGAGAATTATGAGAAATCAGACCTCAACTACACCACAAGATCTCGCATTGCAGTATTGTTGTATATAGACGATTTCATTTTAAAATGAACACAAAATGCTAGATCGAAGTTATATTATGCAAAAAATTAAGTTTAACAATAAGGAATATCAATATTATGAATATTTTTAAACAATAAATAACCATAGACTCATAGAATTGAGTAAAATTGCAAAAAGCTTGCAGTGTTCTATCAAACATCTATATTTTCCGGCCCCCTTTTCTGATCTAGGTCAGGGAACCCCAGCCAGTTGTCTGGCCTAGTTATCTAGAGTTGGCTGTGCCCTAACCCACAAGGGAAACGGAAACATCCTAAACAGACCTGGAGACAAAGTCTTCTTGAGAAACTGAAGGGTGTTCAACTGTTCTGGGAGGCCATAAAGAAAACAGCCAATGACTGGGATAATTGGCAAACAACTGTTGAGGCCCTATGCTCCACAAGGAGTTTTACTAACAGCGAGACTGGCCATTGCATATTCGACGGTTGAAATAACCTATTCCCTTTTTTTTTTTTAAGAATGTCTTTCTTATGCATCAAATCTCCATAAAATTGTCTGCATGTGAAATGTTGGAAATTAAATTTGACAAGTGAAATTGGCTTGACTGAATCCACACAAGAGGATTTCTCTCATTGGATCTTTGGGCATGGATTAAAGAAAAGTTTTTATACAGAAGCTTGTGTGCTGGAACTGTGCTATCTTCACATTTCAGAGTACATGTCACAACTCCTACAGTTTTCAATAAAGTCACAACACATTTTTTAGCGATGGCACTTGATTTTTATAGGTGAATGCAAGTGTTTCTAGATTGCAGTACTGATCCCAGCACTTTGAATCTTCTATGTGCACACCTTTGCCAGTAAAAAATCTGATGGAAGACTCCATATTTTTCCAGAACATGTCATCAAAATCAATTGAAACATGAAAATTCACTCAGTGGTTGGACCCACATCTTGAGGTATTCCAAGCATCCTTCATAAAGTGTTTATTCATTATTATCATCATCATCATCAGGTGCCGTCTCCACATCGAAGGTTGGCTGCAATGAATCTCCAGCATCCTCTGTCTTTCACCTTGGTGTTGCACACTGCCAGGCTGTAACCTGTCCATTTCTTAAAGTTTCTCTCCCACTTATCTCTCGGTCTTCCTCTTGCTCTTCCCCCTCAACTTTCCCCACTAGTAAATGTTTTACCATGGTGCCATGTCTTTTTATGTGCTCAAAATACTTTACTTGTCTGAATTTTATTTCTCTTAATAATTGTTTCTTCATGCCTAGTTTTCCTAAAACTTGTTTATTTGTCTGTTTTCTGTCCATGAAACTCTGCCTATTCTTCTATATATCCACATTTCAAATGCATCAATTCTGTCATTATTATAGAACTCTTTAATGGTCATCACTTTCCAACTCTTTGATCATGTCTTTCACATTTAAAGGAATAAGTTTTTCTTCTTTCTAAAGTGTCTTGCAATGATGAATCTTCCTTCCATCAATCAATGAATTACTTTCCCTTTCTATTTCATTGATTGTAAGAATGAAACATACTGATCCCACATAGTGCAAATACACTTCACACACAGGACTTTCAAAGCAGTGCTTCAAGACAGTAGGAGGCTTATCTTTTTTGGGCGGGATTGGGGGGCTTACTCTTTATTGCTGCAGAGGGTGCTTTTCTTTCAAGTCTAGACAAATCTGTCCTATGTTGAAAAGTTGTTTAGGATATGTGCCAGACATACGATTCCAATTAATGCTGGTTTTTAATCACTCTATTCAGATTTGATATACAGGCTTGCCCATGTAGTGCCGGTGCTCGCAATGGGAGCAAAGAATAGTACCACTGCGACCTACAATTCATGTCGTAAGAGGCGATTAATGTAGGCCCTAGGGATGCTACCTTAGTAAATAAAAGCAGCGCAGAAATCGGATGTGCTGGCCTGCTTGTAGGCGCATAACTGGCACAATGTACAATTGCTCTTAGGCTCGGATCACATACAAATCACACAGACTGGTTGACAAGTGGCCGATATGGAGCGTTCGAAGAAGATATACAGGCGTGCATCAATAGCATCGATTGTTGGAGAGTTGAAGATGGATAAGGGGGAATATTCTAATAATTCTTCCGTCTCTTCACGACTGCCTGTTTTGGATGGAGACACTAAAATCGATCCAGTAGTTTGGAGTTACCCTTTGTACGAGTATAACTGGATGAAGGAAGGGGCAGAGCGATGATGTGGTTAATCAGCGAATTGGGGGAACCATAACTATGCATACTCTTCGATATCTGTTGGGGGAGACTGAGTACATACGGGTCTGCCTGGGGTGAAATGGCGTCAGTTTAGTAACCAATATAAGAAAATTATTAGCAGAAAACTATTTAGTTTATTCGAACCATTAAAAAAACCAGAGTTTTGTAATAATATTATTACATGCTTTTACCTACCAGCTGAATCTACAGGTTTAACTTTAAGATATTACAGATTAAGACGGATAACAATATACTTTTCACACAATGAAACGTGATTCAAATCGTCAGCATTATAGAAAGACGGAAGCGGAAGTCAAACTCAGTTTTTGACGGAAGGTTTACAGGCGGAAGTTGGTGAGGTCATCATCGTCATTAGGTGCCGTGCCGGCTGGATCATGGATCTCCACAAATCTCTGTCACTGGTGTTTGCTATCATCTCAGATGTTGACGCTCTTCAATACCATGAAGTGGGCTATCCAAAACTGTATCTCTGTCTTCTTCTGTTTCGTCTACCCTCGATTTTACCGGTTGTTACAATGTGTTTTAAACCTCCCTTTTTCATCACATGCCCGAAAAATGATGACCGATTCTTTCTTAAATTGATGATAAGCTTTCTCTGTGTCTTGACCTCATTCAACACCTCCACATTCGTCAGTTTAGCAGTCCATAGGATTCTCATCATTATTCTGTAAATCCATCTCTGTGGCCTTCAGAGATTTTTCGATCTGTTTGTTTATTGTCAATGGTTCGCAACCGTATGTTATACGATCGTCGTCATGATATATTGGGCATTCCCATTTATTCTCTGTCCTCCGCTGCAGCAGCCATCCTAACGTCCATATGCTCACAGTACCCATGAGAAGTTGATTAGTATACCTTCGCTCTCTACCACGAAGATGACACTGTCTAGCATGTCCAAACAACTCTTAATTCTCGCACTCCTTCGACATAATGTAACAAAAGTTGTCATGCAGAATACTGATCTCCTTCAACATAATGTAACAAAAGTTGGTCTGTGGACTATTGATCTCCTTCAACATAATGTAACAAAAGTTGGCATGTAAACTATTGATCTCCTTCTAACTGCCAGCTACTTGAAATTCTCATTATACAGTACTGTATGTGTCTGCAGAGCTCAAAAAAGAAATACTTTATTGTCTGCGGTCCCAAAATTTTCCTCAACAATTATAGAAAAATAAGGAATGATTAATGCAATGTTCAGCAAGCTGCTTCTTCACAAAAAAGAAAAGTAGCGAATATTCAGTAGTAGATAAATATATTTGTGTAGTACTGTTTAGTTTATGTGTTAATCAAGCTGTGGTGATGTGCAAAGTTGTGACTTACTTATTCATGGATTATTGATAAGTGACTACCATAAGCTGATGTTAGTACATTAATAATCATATATAAATTACTCTAAGTATTCTGTATAAAATTAAACTAAAATAGTACGTGAGAGCAACAACTATAGCTACTCATCAGAAAACATCTTCTGTAATACACACATGCATCCAACAACAAGTTTCTAACATCTGCAAGATGTATTGCCCTAGTTCAGCGTTTTCCAGTAGTAACAGTCAATAGTTAGTTTGTGAGAATACACCGCCTCAGCCTATGAGGTATTAAGGCAATATGGCCGCCTGCGCTGAGGCCATTATAGAGAAGGTCGTGGCATAGCGTTACACCATGTTTCTTTTCCAGATATCTTCTTCTTCTTTGCGTTCCCGGCCTAGCCTGATGGACCAACTTCTATCATGAATTTTACTGTTGTTTTTTGGGACTCCGTTCCTCCGTACAGCTTCTTGTGTCCGAAGCTCTGTGTGTTGTGGCCAGTACTCTTTTCGTATACCTGCTAAACGTTGACAGTCTTGCAAGACGTGTTCTGCCGTCATGTCTGCCGTCATGTCTGCCATATTGCATGGGCACAGGCTAGTTGTGCCAATTTTAAATTTATAGAACATGTGGGCTCTGAGCTTGTTGTGGCCGGTACGGAGGCGAAATATGGCAACTTGTTCACTGCGAGAGAGACCATAGTATCCGTCACTGTCTGTGTACTGCGGGTGGTCTTTGCCCATTTGCTTCGATAGTGTGAACCGATGGTTGTTTTGACTTCCTCATAGCTGATCTCGAGATCAGTCTGGGGTAGTCACCCGCCCTCTTTGGCTAGCTTGTCGGCCGCTTCGTTTCCCCTAATGTTGCAGTGTGGCGGTATCCACTGGATGACGGTGCGTTTGAGTGAACTCGTTAGTTCAGCGAGGGACGTTTGAGCTCATTCATCTCAGTTTGCCGACGCATTTGAGTGCCGTGATGACCGATAGAGCATCGGTGAATATCACGACCTTGTTGCGTGTAGTGTTTCTTCTCTCCAAGATCATTTCGGCCGCCTCTTTGATTGCCTCTGCCTCTGCTCGGTAGTTATTCAGTATTTGCCAGTTGCAATCGCTTTCTTGACCGTGACTTTCTTTGAGATTTTAAGCACTATTCCTCCTCCGCCATCGCTTATTGCGTTAGTTGCCGATCCGTCCGTGTAGACGTGCGTCCACTCATTTTCAGGGTACTCTGATTCTATGTGTTCTTCTGCTGCAGTTTTTCTGTCGAGGTTTGTTTGATCCCTTTTGCCCAGTATGCCTGGGATTGATTCCCTTAGTTCTGGCATTTTTGTTTTCCATGGCGGACACTTGTCAATTGTCGGGATTGGTTTGGCTGTGCATTTGGACAGGACTGGATGGTCTGTGGTCAGTGCGTTAGAGATTCTAACGAAGTTAGATCTCTGTATTCTCCACTTTCCGGATTCATACATTCTTTCATGCATTGGGTGAGATTTGAGCCGTTTGAGTTTTCCGCAAGTACTACTACTTTCTTGTCCCTTCGGTCAGTCATTGGTTGGATGCCTGTGATGGTCTCCATCGCCTTGATGGGCGTGGACTTTATGGCTCCAGTGATAATGCGTAGGGTCCGGTTTTGACTGCTGCTCACTTTTGCGAATTGCTTGTTCGATGCATTGCTCCCCGCTGCCATACCGTACTCTAGGACCGGTCGCACTATACCAGAGTAAAGTGTCTTGAGAATTCTGTTGTTTGCTCCCCATGTGGAACCTGCGAGTTTACGCATCATTGTTAGCCTGTGTCTCGCTTTTGCCGTAGCATTCTCGATCTGGGTGCACCAAGTCAGCTTTCTGTCGAGTGTGACTCCCAGGTACGTTGGGGTTTTATTTTCTGGAAGGTTCTGCCCATTGACTTTAAGCGTTATCTTGTAATCCTTGTTATTCTGGGAGAACACAGTGTAAGTCTTTGAAGGATTTATTTTCATATTACACTTTGCTGACCACACTTCAAGGTTATTTAACGTAGCTTGCAGTCGATTTTCTGCTGTGGGCATTGACTCTTCTCTCGCCCATATTGCCAAGTCGTCGGCATACATGGCAGAGTGAACTCGTTCTGGGAGGCATGTTGCAATGTCATTGACGAAGACTAGAAAGAGAGTCGGTGAGAGCACTCCTCCTTGGGGGACTCCTTGCTCCAGTGTGGCCTTCACACTTTTGTACCCCTGAACCTGAACCCTTGCTGTTCTGTTCTCTAGGTATCTATCGAGCCAATTGTACATTCTTCCCTTTACGCCGAGGGTGAGCAGTTTAGCCTTAATCCTTCTTTCCAGACTGTGTCAAATGCCTTCTCCATATCTACCAAGACCGCCAGTGTCTGTTTCTTTTTTTGAAACCGTCCTCGATTCCTTGGACAATGTAGGTTACTTGATCCTCTGTGGATCTGTATCTCCGAAACCGCCTTGTTGTGCCATAAACAGCCCTTTGCTTTCCAAGTGCCAGGATAAGCGTTTGTTCACCATGCGTTCCATAAGTTTGCCCGTGCAGCTTAGGAAGCTTATTGGTCTGTAACTCGCTGGGTCGAGTTTATTTTTGCCTGGTTTTAGGATGGGTACCATGATTGCTTCTTTCCATTCTTGCGGTACTATGCCTGTTCTCCACGACATGTTGAGAACGGACAGTAAAACGACCTTTGCTCTGTTTCCCAAGTTTTTAAGCATCTCATTGGTGATCCCATCTTTTTCGGGCGACTTTCTGGGTTTCAGGTCCCTTAAAGCCTCTTCCAGCTCGTTACTGGTGAATGTGTCCGTTAGGTGACTATCTGCTTTTCTTGGCTCGCCTTGGAGAGCCCAGCTTTCTCTTGTGGCATCAACTTTTCCTTTGCTATGCTTACTCTGCTGACTTCGGCATATTGTTGCATCAGGATGTTTGCTGCTTCCCTACCCGAAGCCATCTTCTTGTCTTGTTCGAGGACTATAGGTGGTCTGCTGGTGTTTTCATCGCTCAGCGCTTTTGCCACTTCCACAGTTATGGCCGTCCTATCGAGGTTCAGGGATTCGGTTGTTTTGACCCAACTCTGTCTCGCCGCTCGTTTGACCTCTCTTCTGTATTTTGCTGCTGCCGCCTTGTAGACAGTATTTGTCTCCACTGACTGTGCCTGCTCTGCCTCACTCCTTGTCTTCTCAAAGGTCTTTTTCAAGCTTCTGAACCTCTGCTGTCCAGTATGGCTTGTAATCCTTTCGTGCGCCTCTGGGGATGGTTTCCCGTGCCACTTTCAGGATTGCTTCTGACAGTTCCCTTGCCACGATTCGCACGTTTTTCTCAAATTTTTTAAATTATGTAGACAGCTATTTGGGAGTGATACACTGTCTCTGAGCACATCATCATCAAATAGCTTGTCCTGAGCAGAACTTTGCCACCCCAATAGTCCTTCGGAATTTCTCTCTCTCGTAGGTCAGATGTCGTCCCGCCTCTGCAGCCGACATGTTCAAACCATCAGTTACATCCTGAATGTAACTTCTCCGGCGTCTTCCTCTTCTCCTTTTTGCTGGTATACCTCCTTCCATGATAGTCTTCTCCAGCCCTTCATGTCTTTTTTTATGTCCAAAATATCTTAATTTTCTCTTTCTTATTTGTAGCAGTAGCCAGTTTACTACATCAAGTAAAAAACTTCTTATATCTCGGTCAGATGATAACAGATGATGGCAGATGTATAACAGAAATTAAAAAGAGAATAGGAATGGCCAAAGATAATTTCAATAGTATGAGAAAATTACTGACATCCAAACAAATCACAAACAGGCTAAAAATGATAATGATCAAATGCTATATATATATCCTATATTAATGTATGACTCGGAAACATGGACAATGAACAAGCAGTTAGAAGACAGAATTGATGCATTTGAGATGTGGATATATAGAAGAATAGGCAGAGTTTCATGGACAGAAAAACAGACAAATAAACAAGTTTTAGGAAAACTAGGCATGAAGAAACAATTATTAAGAAATAAAATTCAGACAAGTAAAGTATTTTGGGCACATAAAAGACATGACACCATGATAAAACATTTACTAGAGGGGAAAGTTGAGGGGAAGAGCAAGAGGAAGACCGAGAGATAAGTGGGAGGAAACTTTAAGAAATGGACAGGTTACAGTCTGGCAGTGTGCAACATCAAGGCGAAAGACAGAGGATGCTGGAAATTCATTGCAGCCAACCTTCGATGTGGAGACGGCACCTGATTATGATGTGCCAGTTTACTTTTAGCTAGATGCTATTAAATAAGCCACAGAAAGCAGTTGGACAAACTGGTAACCTGCTCAAGGAATACTGCAGTACCATGGGCTAATTTCATTGCTACTTTCGAGATCTCTATAAACTGAGACATGATCATGTAGCTACTATATAATTTTCTGGCAAAATCGTCGATAGCGAAGATGATAACGCGCAGAGTCGGTGATCATGTGCAGGCCCATGCGGTATATTTTCTCAGTATGATGCACGTCTTCGAAATTGCCGCCCCTTAATTGTTTTTTCTTTAAAATAACCTTCAATTGTGATGTTGATTTCATTGCTTATACCGCCCGCCTGATGCGACCGCCTCTCTGTATCATAACACGGCACAGATCATGTGCAATGGAACTAGCATCGGGGTTCGTGGTTAGCTTTGATCTAAAATTATTGTTGTGTACACGGTACAACAACATGAAACCATGATTCTTTACTAGGCGATCTAAATTACAAGTACCTCTTTTTTTTTTTTTTTGGTCCGCTTTCAACTCAGACGAAGTTTCATCTCTGAAACTGATTTTGCGTGAAAATCCGTTTGTTTTCAATTTCTTACAATGGCAGCAGCGTGCACATTGTAAATTACTTTACACTGGCAGCCGTGTGCTCAATGTACTCGTAATTAGTATTCCCTCGCCATACAGGCAGATTTTCTCCGACTTCAGAGGTACTCACGTTATCGTCCTGAGTAAGACCAGGGGACTCGAACAAATGCCGGACAGTAGGTTCGAACCCGAGCTATGAGGCGTCTCACAGCTAGCAGGCCGAGCTACTATCAACTACTCTAGGCAGTCCCCCACAAGTACCTCTAAAGTCAGAGTAAGGCTCACCTGAATCAAGAGGGACACTGGTGACAAAGAAAGCAAACCTTCAAGGAAAAATCAGTCAGCGTCTAAATCCAAAGTGATTTAAAATGATGGTATATTTGAATATGATGTTTACGAGGGCTTTCAATCCAAACAAATTAACAATGTAATGACTGACCAGGTGGAAGAAAATTACAGAATATCCAGTTGTTCGTTAATTTCATATCTTTTACAGGACTTTGCGAATCAACCCCAGCTTTTAACGCTGTTTGTGATTTTCTAGGCATTATTACGTTCAGTAGTTTGCCATTTCTTTCTGAACGGGTGGCGCCATCGTCCTTTTATAAAATTCACAGGAAACAATTTGCAACCAAATTGTCCGCAGCGTGTTTGGAAACTCAGAACGTCGTGGGTAATAGACCGAGTCATTATCACTAAGCCTAAGCTGTGGAGTGAGCTTTTAAATTGAAACCTATATCCCTGCTGTTCTGTTAATATAAGGTCGATGAACTACAATTGGAAGCGTGCAGATCCTGCTTGTATATAGCTTCACTGAAGCATTTTGTATTACTGTTTGATCAGATGCATATCAGTGTGACATCTCCGACGTCCATTTTGATGTGTCAACAATTGACCTTAGTGGTTAGTTCCGATATATGGAAATAAACGTTGATCACAATTTTCCTGGCATATATATATATATGGTCTTCTTCGTCTTTACAGACGGTCAATTAGCAAGTGTTTTACTGTGACAACTTCTGAGTTTTCGCTTTTCTCTCTTGTCTTTCAGCTCGTATATAAGTCTCTTCTCAAAAGGCTCGCGCCCTTGCGCAATATTGCTTTCCACGCAGCTCTGTCATCTGGTAGTTTTTCTCATGTGCTGGGACCTATAGACAAGTTTTTCGTTGAGGCTTTGAAGACATCTTTATATCTAAGTAGTGGTCTGCACTGGTGCCTCTTCCCTCCGAAAGTTCAGAGAACAACATTTGTTTTGGTATGCGACAAGTTTCCATTCTTCTCACATGCCCCAACCATCTTAGTTGTCTACTGCTGAGCATGCCCATGATGGAAGGCAGGTTTGCACGTTGCAGTACTTCAGAGTTGGTTATCTTGTCGTACCAACCATCTTAGTCGTATACTGCTGAACATGTCCATGATGGAAGGCAGGTTTGCACGTTGCAGTACTTCAGAGTTAGGGAATGCTAACCCGAAACAAATTTTGCAGAAAACGGATGCACCAGGCCGTAAGGCGTGACCTATCATCACGAGAGTGGCCAAACGTATTGCTGGAAGAGGTCGGCACAAACTGGGAAGCATAAATCATAGGAATTATATCCTACAGAACTGCCCCCAGTGTGCAGACTTGAGAAGAAAAAGGTGGCCCACTTAAACAGCGCCCAAGACAAACTGTATGGCGTGGCTGATAATCTGAGGCAGACGGCTGCCTTTATTAGAGAATCAAAATCCCAATCTAGTGAGAACGCAGAAGACAAACTGTATGGCGTGGCTGATAATCTGAGGCAGACAGCTGCCTTTATTAGAGAATCCAAAATCCCCAAACTAGTGCGAACAGAAGAACTTCAGAGTTGGTTATCTTGTCGTACCACCTGATGTTCATAATCTTGCGGAGACATCGAAGGTGAAAGATCTTAATCCTCTCGTGTCTTGAGTAGGCTGTTCATATTTCTGAGCCATATAGTAAATAGCAAGGCGTAGGCGATCATGTCTCTTCACAAATCTCTATGCTTGGTGCATGTAATCAGTTCTGACGTCGATCTTGTGTCGAACCATGATGTCAGGCCAACAACATCTCGCCCTCTGTCTTCCACGATCTCCCCTTCTCTTAATTTTACATGCTGTCGAAAACTATGTGCATCAGTAGGCTTTTTTTTTCCCCCGATCCAGAAGCACTTGAGCTGAAAGCTATTCGGCTCGGTGTCATGGACATCGTAACCCTTCGGCTTGGTGCCACGAACACCGTAAATCTGGGCAACCTGTAGCTTTTCTGCCAGTCCGCGGAGTTGAACCCGCACTTACAGAGGACTAGTCACCCGTAGTCCAACGCACTACGAACACGCTGGCCAGTAGGCTTATAATATACAGTACTGATGTCAAGAAGGCTGACACAAGAAGTGGAGACGTAAATCGAATTGCTATTCGATTTACCTCTCACATCTCCACTTCTTGTGCTACGTTTCTTGACATCACTATCCTATAAACCTATCCACCATCCCAACATCAGTATATTACAAGCCTACTGATACACATAGTTTTCTCCTTTCTACAGGGTGTTCAAGATAATTGCAGCCCCATTGACAAATCGAAAGTTGCCAGATAACCTATCGCGTTGTGTTTATTTACTATTTAAACCGGTTCTGACTAGCTCGTCCTACGTCACATTTGTTCATCGCCCCTTCCCGCACTACAATTACACATCATCACACAACCTTGACCTATACTACGTCATAGCTGAACCTTCTCATTTTCATACATATATGCCAGATTAGCTCCATTCACAGACCGCTTTTATCTTGAACATCCTGTACCTCTTCCCATCCCCAGGCTTGTGATTCTTTGCCATTCTCCCAACTCTTGCACCTTCGTCGTCTTTGTAGCGAGGACGATGATTTTCTTGATAGAGTTCGCGAGATGCTTGATTTCTTCCGCAAGCGCTTATACCCGGAGAAGGTGCTTGTATCTGTTATGCATCGAGTTCAAAAAATTACTCAGTACTCATTACCATTAACAACCAGTACAGGACTTCCAACTCTAACAGGGTGAAAGTTATCTTATCTTTCCACACTCATAGCTCACTTGTGAAAAAAAGTTTTATTCCGTCTGAGTATTCTAAAGTCAGATTCTGAGACACGTCAGTCATCCCAAACTATCCTTTGGTGGCTTACAGACGGGACAGAAGTCTTAATGATATGTTGGTACATAGTCGCCTTAAGTTCCATGTCCAGAGTCATTTTGGCACTGTCCGTCGGCGTTGCAATACGTGTGCTTATGTGATACAGACCCGTACTTATCTCTTCGTAAATCCACGTTTGTTATTGAAGATGGTTTCACATGCGAGTCCCGCAATATATTCTATACCATCACTTAAGAGCGTTGTGACAAGGCATATATCGGCGAAACAGACAAAATGCTTAGTGACCGTTTCGGTCAACACTAGCGCGTTATACGACAATGCTCTGTGACCCTCTGTAGCCACTGATTTCAATGCAACTGATCATTTGGGAACTCGCGACGTCCAGGTCACGGCCATCCGATCATGTTCCTCTGATGATCGTAGTCGATTTGCTCTGGAGAATCGTTTTATTTCGTTACATGGTACCTTGACCTCATGGACTCAACGCTCTACATTCCTATGCTTCTTAATACTTTCTCTTCTCATGATCCATATTATATGTGTATATGTTAAATGCATATGAGTTATATATTTACTTGATTTTTATTGTTTCTCTTCTTTTCCCACTTCTAGTTTTTCTGCAGAAGATTTTCGTTTTTAGTCACAGATTTTCATTTTCTGCCAGTTGGAAATCATCTCTGTCTTAGTCTACATGTAGTGTACTGTGATCTTCGTCACGCCTGTTGTATCGTTGGCTTGATAAAGGCCTTTTGGTCGAAACGTTGCTGTATAGTCATTTAAAAAAAAAAACTGCAGTACTTTGTTAATGCGTGTTTTGCCATTTGTCAGTTTTATTGCAGTCTACCCTTATATTGAGATTCATGTACATTCTTCAACACAGGGGCGGCTCGTCATTTAGGGCCAGTGGGGCCCGGTCCCACAAATAATAGAAAGGGATAATAACTTCCAGAGAATATACAAATAATAGTAAATACTCCAAAAACCAGGATTTTCCCGAAAATTTGTGTCTGGCCCCACCAAGAAAATGACCACGAACCACCACTGCTTCAACATCTGTTTCAGCCAAGTAAACTATCAACAAACAATTTTTTTCTCTATTTTGCCCCTCTCTGGATAAACGCCCATGACTGGGCTTCCACACCGAACAACATCTGTTTGGGAAGATTGAGCACACTTACATGTGTCTGTCAGAAGTTCTGTGTAGCCACATACATCAAAACATCAGATCTATAGTAACCATGTACATCACAACATCAGATCTAATGTAACCAAACACCCAATCTAAATTTACTGTAACCATGTAAATCACAAGATCAGATCTATCACTTATATGAGGACTATCATCATAGCACTCCAGACACGCCCATAGGTGTGCTCCGATCTCCGCCTCAACAAATCTGATCTACATCTACTGTAACCAAGCACAACACAACATCCAATCTACAGTAACTAAGCACAACACAGCATGCCATCTACTATAACCATGCATCTACTACATGTACATAACAAACCATATTTGAAGTTCTGTTTTTTTATTGACATATTTGAGTCAGTTCAGAAACAATTTTGGTATCTTGTGAAATGTATTGTTGATATTCTTACATCCCTCCCCCCCTCCTTTAAACACACTTCTCTCTTTGTCTCCCAAGCAAACAATCATACTTGTACAGTAGACTCAATGAATATGCTTGAATCTGAGTGTGGAATGGGTGGACAGCACTCGGAGATCACATCTCAAGAAAATGACTTGGCTGTACACACCTGGACATGCTGGAGTGCAGGGTAATGAGCGTGCTGACTTTCTTGCAAACAATGTCCAGACTCAAGCAGGCAAGTATGGACAGAGCTGATGTCATCAATGTGTAGCTCTCATTTATGTGATATGGGCGAGTCTCAGACACTGGGACAGTGCGAGAATTTTTCTTCTTCAGAAATCTCTGGTCATGCGCTTAATTTACTGTGGACAACAAACTGGACAGTCAGCTTCGGTTTCCCAAAGCTTAATTTTCCAGGTCGACTGGGTGTGGCCACATGTTGCTTCTCAGCTCACACAGGAGAGGACAGTATTGCAGGATATGCTCTGGTGTCTGTTTCGCCTGCTGACACTGGCAGATAGACTTATGCCTAGACTATATAAGTGTTTGTTGAGTCTGCAGTGTCCGGTGCGTAGTCAAAATACAATGACCTGGTCTGCTTAGGTCTTTGAGGGAATCTTTTCCATAATAATATGCAGTGTTTGTCTTCCAGTCTACTGCAGATTTTCTCTGTTTGAGGGTTTTGACCTCTTAAGTCGAGAATTAGGAGTTAAGTTTGGACATGCCAGACAGTGTCGTCTTCGTGGTAGAGAGCGAAGGTATACTAATGCGATATACAAAAATCTACAAATCTGAAGTGGTCAGACCGGATCAGATCTGGAGAAAATTATTAGGGTGGCTGCGGTAATACTGAGTAAATGGGCGATAGAACAAAGACAGGTATATGCAGTATTACATAAGTAGTGAACAATTTATAATTCATTTTATTTTCACTACTTATGTAATATATATGACAACTGTTATAAGAAAGAAGATGGAGATATGTTGGGCACACCTTGAGGAGAAATGATCAACGAATATCAAAGCAGGCATTGAAGTGGGATGCAAAGGGTTCAAGAAAGAGGTCGACCTAAAGAGAACCTGAAACGAACTTTGCTGAGAGAGGCAAGAAATATCAGTCTCAGTTCCATGGAGGAGATTGGCGAGTTGCCCAGGATAGAGCGGTATGGAGAAATTACTTGCAGGCCCTATGTAACATATAGAGTGCTGAGAGGAATTATTATTATTATTTATGTAATATATACCTGTCTTTCTTCTATCGCCAGAAGGTATACTAATCAACTTCTCATGGCTCATCATCATCATCATGTGCCATAGCGGCTGGCATAGCGATCATGGATCTACACAAATCTCTGTCGTAGTGTTTGCTATCAACTCAGATGTTGACGCTCTACTGCCATGATGTCAGGCTATCCAAAATTTTCTTTCTCGTCTTCTCATGGTACTGTGAGCAAACGGATGTTAGGATGACCTCTGCAGTGGAGGACAGAGCACGAATGGGAATGCCCAATGTGCCATGATGTCGATCACATAGCATACTTGTAGAGTGTAATTTCAAACTCATTAAATCTCTGGATAGATTCACAGTAAACAGACAAACAAAGTACTATGGGTTTTACAAAATACATAAACAGTGACGATAACTGTTTATGTATTTTGTAAAACTATAGTACTTTGTTTACTGTTTCCTTTACAAGTTACTGCAGTCTTCCTATTCGATAAAATTCAACATCAATTTTAGTGTCCTCCTCCAACAGTAGGTCATCAAGAGACTGTGGAACATCCTCCTTATTCATTGTAAACTCACCAACAATCGATGAAAGCGTGTTCACTCTCTCATTGCAGTGACACATGGAGTGCCTGTGTGTTGCCGGGCCCCTCAAGAGGAGCAAAGAATTGTACCACTGCAACCTACAAGGCATGATGTAAGAGGCGACTGAGGTAGAGGCCTAGGAAGCTACCCTAGTAAATAAAAGCGTCACAGAAATCGGATGTGCTGGCCTACTTGTAGGCGCATAACTGGCACAACGTACAATCGCTCTTAGGCTAAGATCACATATAAATCACACAGAGTAGTTAACAAGTGGTCGTTGTGGAGCTATGTACACTGCCGTTGAGATTCTCCTCTGTAAGAAAGAATCGGAGCACACTGGTTACTCACCAAGTGCAATGATGATGTTCTATCTTCATGTGTAAGAAAGAGATCGGAGCACATGGTTACTCACCGAAGTGCAATGATGATGGTCATATCAGCCTACCTGCACTGCCGCTGAGATTTTCCTGTGTAAGACAGAAGGCAGACACATGGTTACTCACCAAGTGCAATGATGATGTTCCTATCTTCATGTAAGAAAGAGATCGGAGCACACATGGTTACTCACCGAAGTGTAATGATGATAATCCTATCAAGTCTTCTCTCCGTTATGTATTCTTAAATGTGTCGTCAGATGACCATTTCGAATAAACTTGTCCCCACAAACATCACTTTTTATCGGTCTCTCTCCTGTATGTGTTCTCCTATGTCTTTTCAAATGACCACTTTGAGAAAATCCTACACCACAAACATCACACTTGTATGGTCTTTCTCCTGTATGTGTTCTTTTATCGTATTTAAATGGCTGCATTTAGTAAAATCCTGCCCACAAACATCACAAGTGTATGGTCGCTCCCCAGTATGTGTCCGTTTATGTGACTTCAAATTACTATTCTGAGCAAACCCTACGCCACATATGTCACACTTGTACGGCTTTTCTCCAGTATGTGTTCTCTTATGTGATTTCAGACTGCTGCCCTCAGCAAATCCTATTCCGCAAACATCACATTTGTAAGGTCTCTCACCCGTATGTGTTCTTGCGTGTCCTTTGAGGTGACTCAACTTCACAAACTCACCCTCGCAAACATCACATTTGACGGTTTCTTCCTGTATGTGTTCGTACGTGGGCTCTTAGGCCACTAATCTACCTACAGCCTACACACATATATCACATTTGAATGGTCTCTCCCCGGTGTGTATTCTTGTATGGGCTTTTAGGTGACAGCGAATGCGAACTTTATGCCACAAACTTCGTGAGGGTAACGATTGGCTCTAGTATAGCATGTGTAAGGTGTATCACCTCGCAAGGTGTATCCCGGCATCACCTGTGTAAGGTTTATCACTAGTATTACCTGTGTAAGGTGTACAACTATCAACACCTGTGCAAGATATATCACCTGCGTCACCTGTATTAGGTGCATCATCTGTATAAGGTGTATCAATGGCATCACCTGTGTTAGGTTTATCACCAGGACCACCTGTGTTAGGTGCAACACTTGTGCGAGGTGTATCACCGGAATCAACTTTGCCAGGTGTATCACCGGCATCACATGTGTAAGGTATATCAACCTCGTCACTTGTGTTCGGTTTAACTTCCCCCGCAACACATGTGTACGGTGTATCACCTGTGCCAGTTGTATCACCAGCACCACCTGTATCAGGTTCAACTTCAGTGACACACATGTAAGCCTCATCTCCTACAGAAGTTACCTGCTGACTGCAACGGGGAACTGTAAAACCACAAATAACCCTCTCACCTTTATCTATCTTCTTGTTAATCTGAACCACAATCTCATCGACTAATCTGCACCCCACATCCACAACATTAGTACATCTCTCAGATGCTGAAAACATCCTATCCAATTTTTCACCGCATTCTTCATCCAGTCGTATCCGCTTACAATGATATGATCCATCACAGGGAACTATTCTTTGTTCAAAACATCCGTGTGAATCCACATCCGATCTATTTTCTTGAATTCTTGATTTGTTGTTAGCGACTTCTGGTAAATTTATGACACTGGTACCCCTTTCCTGTTTACCAGTGGTTTCAATGATGATATTATGATCTAGGGATGTATCTGAAAGTAGATTATACATCATTAGTTTCAATTGTAGATTACAAAATTATCACATTCATTATCAGCATCATCAAATAGATTGTACTGAGAGCAGAACTCTGCCAATCTAACAGTCCTTCAGAATTTCTCTCTCATAGGTCAGATAGGTCTCATAGATCAAATAGATTGTACTGAGAGCAGAACTCTGCCAATCTAACAGTCCTTCAGAATTTCTCTCTCATAGGTCAGATAGGTCTCATAGATCAAATAGATTGTACTGAGCAGAACTTTGACAATCTAACAGTCCTTCAGAATTTCTTTCTCATAGGTCAGATAGGTCTCATAGATCAAATAGATTGTACTGAGAGCAGAACTTTGACAATCTAACAGTCCTTCAGAATTTCTTTCTCATAGGTCAGATAGGTCTCATAGATCAAATAGATTGTACTGAGAGCAGAACTTTGACAATCTAACAGTCCTTCAGAATTTCTTTCTCATAGGTCAGATAGGTCTCATAGATCAAATAGATTGTACTGAGCAGAACTTTGACAATCTAACAGTCCTTCAGAATTTCTCTCACATAGGTCAGATAGGTCTCATAGATCAAATAGATTGTACTGAGCAGAACTTTGCCAATCTAGGCCATACCACGTTGAAAATACCGGTTCTCGTCCGATCATGAAGTCAAGCAACGTTCGACATGGTTAGTACTTAGATGGGTGACCGCTTGGGAACACCACGTGTTGTAGACATTAAAAAGATAGGAAGACTTGGCATGAGTTGGTTGAGGGCCTATGCCCAACCCAGGGTAAAAGGCAAAGAGAGAGAGAGAGAGAACTTTGCCAATCTAACAGTCCTTCAAATTTCTCTCTCATAGGTCAGATGCACCCACTCCCCACCTAAAATCATCAGTTACATCCTGAATCCATCTTCTCCATGGTCTTCCTCTTGTCTTCGTTTGCGTGATGTCTCCTTCTATAATGATCTTCACCAAACATACGCATCTTTTATATGTCCAAAATCGCTAGTGTGTGCGCAGCCCGTAACAGGAACAAAGAATAGTAACGTGTCGACATACTAGGAGCGTCGTCACGGGCGACTAAGGTGGTAGTTTAGGAAAGCTACACTAGTAAAAACTAGTGTCGCAGAAATCAGATGGCATGTAGGCGCATAACTGGCACAACATACAATCGATCCTAGACACAGATCACATACAAATCACAAAGAGTGACTTAACAAGTGATCGACATGGAGTGTTCCAAGCAGAAGAAGAAGAATATGTCCAACATACTTCAAATTTCTCTTTCTTATTTGTAGCATCGGCCAAGTTTTCTTTGATTTTGAGTTCTTTCAGGATACATCTATTTGTTCTCTTCTCTTTTCATGATATACGGAGAAGTCTTGATACTCGCTGCAAATATGTTGGTGTGGAGACTATAACAGAACATACATTATGTCTTGAATAAAGCCTGCTCAGACTGGGGGCAGTGTCCATGCCAAGAAGACAGACTCAGAGCACTCTCATTGTGTGCGTAGTAGTGGGATAACGTTGTATGGTTTTACATCCAATAGTTTACTTTCTTGTTGGATGGTTCTTCGAAGAGTGGTCTTTGGTCTTCCCGTTTTCTTTTCCCAACTGGTGACCACATAAGGACTTGTCGATTTAGTCTCTTTCGTCTGATCTAAGAACATGACCTAAATATTTCCATGTCCTTAGAATAAGCACATACAATATCACTGCTTGTATTTATTTCTATATCTACTTCTTGTATCTATCTGTAGTGTTATGTTTTGTTCTATGCCATATCTGTTTGTTGGTGTCTCTTGTGTGTTATTGTATTCAATGTTGTCTTTAGTAAAGGGTCCATGAAATCTATGGTGTCTGTATTTTCTAGTTTTTTTTGTAATGAGGGTTCAGTGATTCGATATGTGCAGGTTCATGAGCTTTCACTGCTCAAGTCAGAGGGGAAAGTTTGTGAAGGAAGTAAGTGGTGGTTTTGCCCTGACTACAAGCAGTCTCACTATGGAAATAATAGCAGTAACTAAAGCGATGGTTTGGCTGGAATCACAGACTTTTATCCATGCATGTTTTCTTAGTGACGCAATGAGTATGCTCAGGAAGATTGAAACAGGATGGGCTAGGAGACAATCGATAGAGTCGTTGATAAGGTTTAGGCTGACAAAAATCAGTTTTATTTTTGTGCCAGGGCATCAAGGTGTAAGAGGAAATGAATGCGCAGATAGACTTGACGGTATGGCTGCTCTAAACAAAGAGGAGCGATGGACCAGGCTGAAATTATAAATTCCCTACATGAGAGAGGACGTGTACATGATTCCAGTAATAGTGGTGAATCTACAAATTAACCAGACTGCAGAATGCCAAGTCACATGTGGTGTAGCTAGACAAGAAAACTATGATGGTAGCCAAAGAAGAATAGTAAACCAACACAGAACCGGTGTCGTTAGTCGCCACACGCTGAGAGACATACTGAGGAGGAGATCGGATCACTTATAGACTAATTGGTTCAACGTGCAGTGATGATGATCCGACGACTAAACTTCTTGTAATATGTGGATGTTTGGTGCGTTGTTGTCTATTTGTCTTGATAGTCTATATTTGTTCTGGTCGTATTATGTCTCTGTTAATGTGAGATATCTTTTTGTCATGTCCCGTAGACCTACGTGTTCTTTAGCAGTTCCTAATGTTGATGTACATTGTCTATGGGCATATCTTCTTCTTCTTCTGCGTTCTCACTAGATTGGAATTTCGGATTCTCTAATAAAGGTAGCCGTCTGCCTCAGAGTATCAGCCACACCATACAGTTTGTCTTCTGCGTTCTCACTAGATTGGAATTTCGGATTCTCTAATAAAGACAGCCGTCTGCCTCAGATTATCAGCCACGCCATACAGTTTGTCTTCTGCGTTCTCACTAGATTGGAATTTCGGATTCTCTAATAAAGACAGCTGTCTGCCTCAGATTATCAGCCATGCCATACAGTTTGTCTTGGACGCTTGTGTAAGTGGGCCACCTCTTTCTTCTCAGGTGTCTGCATGACTGGGGGCAGTTCTGTAGGATTATGTTTTATGTCGTTCCCTTGCTTTTGCTCCATGTGATCTCCACCCAGTTAGTTTTGGTCACCATATGGGTATATGATTTGTGTATGTGAAGATGAGATGGGTTATGTGTTAAATGTATGTTTTGTTTAGAAGAAATGTGTTGCTGAATTTCTAATGACGGGAGCGCTTGAAATTGGTGATTGTGTGTGTGGTACTTATGTTTGATATGACATCTTTGTGGTCTGTAAAACTAAGTGTTTCTCCAAGATGTTTAGTTTGGTCTATGTGGTATTAGTGGTCTATGTGGTGGTAGTGGTCTATGTGGTGGTAGTGATCTATGTGGTGGTAGTTGTCTATGTGGTGGTAGTGGTCTATGTGGTGGTAGTTGTCTATGTGGTGGTAGTTGTCTATGTGATGGTAGTTGTCTATGTGGTGGTAGTGCTCTATGTGGTGGTAGTGATCTATGTGGTGGTAGTTGTCTATGTGGTGGTAGTGGTCTATGTGGTGGTAGTTGTCTATGTGGTGGTAGTGGTATATGTGGTGGTAGTGGTCTATGTGGTGGTAGTGGTCTATGCGGTGGTAGTGATCTATGTAATGTGGTAGTGATCTATGTGGTGGTAGTGGTCTGTGCGTGGTAGTGATCTATGTGGTGGTAGTGGTCTATGCAGTGGTAGTGGTCTATGTGGTGGTAGTGGTCTATGTAGTGGTAGTGATCTATGTGGTGGTAGTGGTCTATGCGGTGGTAGTGATCTATGTAGTGGCGGTTGTTGGTCTATGTGGTGGTAGTGGTCTATGCGGTGGTAGTGATCTATGTGGTGGTAGTGGTCTATGCTGTGGTAGTGATCTATGTGGTGGTAGTGGTCTATGTAGTGACGGTTGTTGGTCTATGTGGTGGTAGTGATCTATGTGGTGGTAGTGGTCTATGTAGTGGCGGTTGTTGGTCTATGTGGTGGTAGTGATCTATGTAGTGGTAGTGGTGGTAGTGGTCTATGCGGTAGTAGTGGTCTATGTGGTATTAGTGGTCTATGTGGTGGTAGGGGTCTATATGGTGGTATTAGTGGTCTATGTGGTGGTAGTGTTCTATGTGGTGGTAGTGGTCTATGTGCTGGTAATGGTCTATGTGGTTGTTGTGGTCTATGTGGTGGTAGTGCTCTATGTGGTGGTAGTGGTCTATGTGGTGGTATTAGTGATCTATGTGGTGGTAGTGGTCTATGTGGTGGTATTAGTGCTCTATGTGGTGGTAGTGGTCTTGTGGTGGTAGTGCTCTATGTGGTGGTAGTGGTCTATGTGCTGGTAATGGTCTATGTGGTTGTTGTGGTCTATGTGGTGGTAGTGCTCTATGTGGTGGTAGTGGTCTATGTGGTGGTATGATGGTGCATATATCACCAAACTATAGACACCAGCAGCACCACTTTTATAAATATTTAGACTTTTCAACTTATTCCTTCACACAGGGAGACAAAATATTATACTAGGCAGAGACTTCAACTGTCTTTAAAGACATAGACGTTATTAAGTGACTGCTGAGTCACAAAACTACGTTCATGCGTGCATTCTGAGCAATTTATTGAGTATGATCCGCAAGGTAGAGGCTGGTTCGGTGTGCAGACAATGGACTGAATCACTACAAGCGTCAACAATTTGCAGAATTACACTTATCTTCGTTCCGGGGCACATGGGTGTCGTTAGCAATGAGAGAGCAGACAGGCTGGCTGGCTGGCTCTGCCACCATATCAGAGGAGCCAGCCAATGGATAGAGTAGACATTTAGAACGCCATCATAGTGTGTGGCTGCAGATAAGATTTTCATTTAAACCAATCCCCGTCAACTACAAGATTGCAGGAGCTGAGTTTGAAGATTGGAGTAGCAAGAAAAGAACAGCACATATGGTAGGCTCATTATCAAATTGAACTGGTACTGTCAGCCGCTGGACGCTGTTGGAGATATTGTGAAGGAGATCGTAGCACTTGGACATGCCCAGAGTGCAAAAGATATTCAAACTGAAACTGGGGAGATAATGATGCACGGTGATGATGACCACACAATTTGCACCCAAGGGAATGTAGTTACGGTATGTGTGTCTGTGTGTTGTGCATAGATAACTAGTGGGGCCCGATGCGGGCTTGAATGTTTTGTACAGTGTGGGCAAGGTATACTTGCACTTGGGGGAGTTTTACTGCCTTTCTATTTTGACATTTTGTTCCATCTGTGCTGTTCTACATGCCTCGGGCCGAAGAACCGTGTCGGGAAATGTGCGCCAGGCTGATCTGTCTTGAGGGAACATTTTTTTCCCGTTGTCGACATCTATGCCAAAGGATGTCATCGAGTTCTTGAGTGTGTCTTTGAATCGCTTTTTGTACCACCCTGTGAGCGTTTACTGCTATGCAGCTCACCATACAAGAAGTTTTTTTGGTATTCTGAAATTCGGCATTCGAGTCACATGTCCTGCCCATCGTGTCTGGGACTACATCCTAATTGTATAGATGCGGGGGAAAGGGGCAGCTCTTTTTAGGACCTATGTATCTCTCTCCCCGCGCGATCGTTCTTTTTGGCCATTTTGATCATTCTTATTGTGATACATAACAGCCTTTGCCAAGAACGTATTTTTACGTCACATCTTCAGCACCATTTGGAGCTCTGGTCCTTCGGTGACATGTCCAGGTTCAGCCAGCATTTACTCGGTTCGCTCTCCGTTCTGTAGCAATCTAGTGTTTTTTACAGTGTGGGGCACTATCCCCACCTCCTTAGTCGCCTCTTACGACATGCGTGGCGGTAACAGTTGTTCTATTTTTACCCTAATTTGGGCCCCGGTAACTACTCGGACGGGATATATGTATCTGGATCTATCCTGCCATTTGATGTTCATTATTTTCTGAGGCAGACGGGAAAGTGGTTTATCTTCCTTGCATGTCATTGATATACAGCCCAAGTCTACATGCGTGAAGAAGGACTGGAAGCCGACAGCTAGATAAACCTTCTTTTTGTGGTTTTGGCAATACCACATTTGATATTGATGCGAGATATTAGACATAAATTTAAAAGTCAATCACCCAAGCCACCAGAACAGCGCAAGACAAAAACGAAAACCACGACACGGGCAACAACCAGGTAACAATGTGACGACAAAAAAGAATCAATAGCCAACAAAAGCACACACACACCCAGCTAGACACATCCTAAACACACAAACAGTGAAAGCACACACACAATAGACACATTCTAAAACACATAAAAAAAAGACACACACACACTAGACACATCCAAAAACATAAACAAAGCACACACACACACACCAACTAGACACATTCTAAAAAATAAACAAAGACACACACACCAGCTAGACACATCCTAAAACACATAAACAAAAAAGCACACACACACCAATGGACATTCTAAAACACATAAACAAAGCACACACACACACACAAAGCTAGACACATCAAAACACATAAACAAAGCACACACACACACACCATAGACATCTAAAACACATAAACAAAGACACACACACACACACACAGCTAGACACTCTAAAACACAAAAAAAGCACACACACACAAGCTAGCCCATCCTAAAACACATAAACAAAGCACACACACACAACAGCTAGCCCTCCTAAAACACAAACAAAACAAACACACACACACACACCAGCTAGCATCTAAAACACATAAAAAAAAGCACACACACCCCAGCTGACACTTCTAAAACACATAAACAAAGCACACACACACACACCAGCTAGACACATTCTAAACACAAACAAAGCACACACACCAGTGGACATCCTAAAACACATAAACAAAAAGCACACACACACCAGCTAGACACATTCTAAACACATAAACAAAGCACACACACACCAGCTGACACCCTAAACACATAAACAAAGCACACACACACAAAGCTAGAAAATCTAAAACACATAAAAAGCACACCACACCAGCTAGACACATCCTAAAACACATTAAACAAAAGAAAGCACACACACACACACCAGCTAGAAAATCCTAAAACACATAAACAAAGCACACACACAACATAGAACATCTAAACACTAAACAAAAGACACACACACACAAACCAGCTAGACACATTCTAAAACACATAAACAAAGCACCACACCAGCTAGACACATTCTAAAACACATAAAAAAAAGAACACACACACACCAGCTAGACATTCTAAAAACATAAGAAAGAAAGCACACACACCAGCTAGACACATCTAAAACACATAAACAAAACACACACACACCAGCTAGCCCATTCTAAAACACATAAACAAAGAAAGCACACACACACACACCAGCTAGACACATCCTAAAACACATAAACAAAAAGCACACACTCACACACACAGCTAAAACCATCCTAAAACAAAATAAACAAAGACACACACACACACACACCAGCTAGAAAATCCTAAAACACATAAACAAAGCACACACACACACAAGCTAGACACTCAAAAACATAAACAAAAGCACACACACACACCAGCTAGACACATCCTAAAACACATAAACAAAAGCACACACACACACCAGCTAGACACTTTTCTAAAACACATAAACAAAAAGCACACACACACAAAACCAGCTAGACACATTCTAAAAAACAAAACAAACACACACACACACCAGCTAGACACATTCTAAAACACATAAACAAAGAAAGCACACACACACACCAGCTAGACACATTCTAAAACACATAAACAAAAGCACACACATACCCAGCTGACATTCTAAAAAAATAACAAAGAAAGCACACACACACACCCAATAGAAAATTCTAAAACACATAAACAAAAAAGCACACACACACCCAGCTAGACACATCCTAAAACACATAAAAAAAAGAAAGCACACACACACACACACCACTAGACACATTCTAAAACACATAAACAAAGCACACACACACACAAACCAGCTAGAAAATTCTAAAACACATAAACATAAGCACACACACACCAGTAGCCCTTTTCAAAAACACATAAACAAATAAAGCACACACACACACCAGCTAGACACATTCTAAAACATATAAACAAAGCCCCAACACACAACCAGCTAGACATTCTAAAACACATAAACAAAGGCACACACACACACAGCTAGACACATTCTAAAACACATAAACAAAAGCACACACAAAACAAACCAGCTAGACACATTCTAAAACACTAAAAAAAGAAAGCACACACACACACCAGCTAGACACATCCTAAAACACATAAACAAAGAAAGCACACACACACCAGCTAGACACATTCTAAAACACATAAACAAAGAAACCACACACACCAGCTAGACACATCCTAAAACACATAAACAAAAGCACACACACACACAACAGACACATTCAAAACACATAAACAAAGAAAGCACACACACACACAAACCAGCTAGACACATTCTAAACACATAAACAAAGCACACACACACACAACTAGACACATTCTAAAACACATAAAAAAAAAGCACACACACACACACAAACCAGCTAGACACATTCTAAAACACATAAACAAAAAAAGCACACACACACACAGCTAGACACATTCTAAAACACATAAAAAAAGGGCACACACACACAGCTAGACACATTCTAAAACAAAAAACAAAGCACACACACACACCTAGACACACCCTAAACACTAAACAAAGAGCACACACACACCAGCTAGACACATCCTAAAACACATAAACAAAAAGCACACACACAAAAGCTAGACATCCTAAACACATAAACAAAGAAGCAACACACACACAGCTAGACACATCCTAAAACACATAAACAAAAAGCACACACACACCAGCTGGGCACATCCTAAAACACATAAACAAAAAGCCACACACACACAAACCAGCTAGACACATTCTAAACACATAAACAAAACACACACACACAAAAACCCAAACTAGAACATTCTAAAACACTAAACAAAGAAACACACACACAAACCAGCTAGACACATTCTAAAACACATAAACAAAGCACACACAAAACAAACCAGCTAGACATCCTAAAACACATAAACAAAAAGCCCACACACACCACTAGACACTTTTCAAAAACACATAAACAAGAAACCCACACACACAAGCTAGACACTTTTCTAAAACACATAAACAAAGCACACACACACACCCCAGCTAGACACATCCTAAAACACATAAACAAAGAAGCCCCACACACACACCATGACATTCAAAAACACATAAAAAAAAGCACACACACACCAGCTAGACACATCCTAAAACACATAAACAAAGCACACACACACAAACCAGCTAGACATTCAAAAACACATAAAAAAAAGAACACACACACACAAACCAGCTAGACACATTCTAAAACACATAAACAAAGAAAGCACACACACACACACAAACCAGCTAGACACATTCTAAAACACATAAACAAAGAAATCACACACACACAAACCAGCTAGACACATTCTAAAACACATAAACAAAGAAAGCACACACACACACCAGCTAGACACATTCTAAAACACATAAACAAAGAAAGCCCCACACACCCCAAACTAGACACATTCTAAAACACATAAACAAAGAAAGCACACACACACAGCTAGACACATCCTAAAACACATAAACAAAAGCACACCAACACCCCAGCTAGACACATTCTAAAACACAAAAACAAAGACACACACACACCAGCTAGACACATCCTAAAACACATAAACAAAAAAACACACACACACAAAAACCAGCTAGACACATCCTAAAACACATAAACAAAGAAAGCACACACACACACCAGCTAGACACATCCTAAAACACATAAACAAAAAGCCCACACACACACACCAACTAAAACCATCTAAAGTCTTAAACACACAAACAAACAAAGGACACACACACACACACACCAGCTAGACACATTCTAAGACACACAATGAGAACATAGGAAGAATCACTTTATTTTTGGTTAAAATAAATCTTTATTTCAGAAAACTTGAATACAAACAATTTGATATTACAAAAATGGTAATAAAACATGTTTTGTTTTGTAGTGAAAATGTTATAATTAACAATCACATGAGTGTATGTATTTAAAGTGTATTTGTTATGTACTCTATCTTTTTCTTCTTCTTCTCTTGTTCGTCTGCTGTTAATTCAGGAAAAGTCATGCGTCTGGTATTGCTTCTGACTGATTTTTGTGTGAGACCATATAACTCTTTTATGGGTATCCGTCAACCATACGGAACCAAACGACTTCAGAAGTACGTTAAGCTTAGATCCTTCCAAAAGTGATGGGGGCAGGAGACCTGTTGTCCTTGTAACTCTTTCTCGGACAGAGTTAGTTAGTGAAGGCAGAACGGTTAACCCTCCGTGAGTGTGGGTTCAATTCGCGGGCTGGCAGAAAAGCCACAGGTTCCCCAGATTCACGGTGTTCATGGCCGAAGAGGTTATGATGTCCATAGCACCGAGCCGAGGAGCTGAAAGCTCAAAGTGCTTCTGGATCGGGGTAAAAAAAAAAGGCAGAATGGATGACTTCTTTATCGGATTCCCCGCCTTTGGTGAGGGCATTCTGTATGCAATGTAAGATAAGCACTCTTTAATGATCTTTTTTTGGCGTAAATTGGGCTTGGATCTATGCCAAGTTTAGCTACTCTCGCTGCTGGGTGAGGGTTTTTCGTAAATATCTGGCGATCTGAGCCCTTTTTGAGCTATCATAAGGCGGTCACCTTTCTTGTTTCGTTGCTCCTTCGATCATTTTTAGCGTATATTTGGGCATTATGATCTTGCCAAGTATGTCTACAATTCGCTCTTTCTGATTATATAGGTCGTTCCGGATTAGGACCATTCTCCCGTCATTGGGCGCATGTGCTTTGTCATCGCGATCATATGTTGGCAGTATGCTTAGTCTGTATCGATCGGCCATAGTGTTTGGTGCATCTTACTCTTGTAGGATGATCGACGTCTGAAAAGTATTGCCCTTAGAAAATTCCTGGGTTTGTACCAGTCAAACCTTTGCATTATCGGCCTTACTTTTCTATCCACTGTGAGTTTGTTCTTGAGTAGGTGTATTCTCAGCCGTTTCAGGCGCATGTCGGCACTTGTCAGGTTTACTCTGCATTTTCCTATCCCAAGAAACACTGGGCTGGGACTGCGCACAGATATTTTAGGAGTCGTTTCAATCGGCCTATGTGAACTGAGAATTTTGCCTCGCCATACATCACCTCCTCAGCTCTTCCGGGGATGTTAGTTATAAATGCAACATACCTTGCAGTTATCCCAGGAGGGCAGTCTTGTTGGTATCACCCACCCCAGTTCTTCCGGGGATGTTAGTTGTTAATGCAACAGTACCTTCCTTGACTGTTTGTCCCATGGAGAGTAGTTTCGTTAGGCACTAAAAGCGCAACTTTAGGATTTACGCTTGTCAGCCTTACCCAATAAATGTATCTGTGTAGTCCTTTGATACGGGTTTACGCAATCTTCCTTGTGTCGACGATACGTTACTGCGTTTTCAGAGACACTTGCAGAGACTTTTGATTAGATTCGCATCTTTCTTATTTATTCTTGCCCCACAGCTGGCAATTTGTTTGCCCCCTCCTCAGGGCTTCGAGTTTCACCCCATGTGGGCCCACGTCACTTCTCTAGATGCACCTCTCATCCGTTAATGTTCATTTGTACTACACTTCCCATTGGCAGGAAACTGGTAACTGTGAGTGCGACCGTTGACCACATTTCATGGGCCCTTGCTCCATGGTGGCAATTTGTTTGCTGCCCTTTACTCCGGGAAGTAGGGATTCATTCAGCGGCAGCTCGTACACTGCTGTTTCTTAATGTTCTGCAACTTGGGCAATATTTTATAGGACATCGGCCAGAAGACGCATGCATTTTGTTCGTAAATTTTGGGCCTGCATTGCTTTTAGGTGCACTACTACCACTACGTCTATCTCTCCCTCAATCCCTGCCCTCTTGCCAGACTAGAACCAATGTCTGTTTCAGGGTCACCGAAGAGATGGGGAAGGATCTTGATTAGTATGAGCTCACTAATCCTGGCACTGCGTTGTCCGCATGCGCCTTTGACCCCACTTTCACTATCTATGATCACATACTCAAATCCCTCACTTTGTCACTTACCTGTTCACTTTCACCAACCCCATTCGTTCAAATTAGCATACATAGAAGTTCAAGAAAGATCATCTTCTTCTTGACGCTCCATATCGACCACTTGTTAACCACTCTGTGTGATTTGTATATGATCTGAGCCTAGGAGCAATTGTGCATTTTATGCACCTACAATGAACCAGCATCAATTTCTGCTTTGCTTTTATTTACTAAGGTAGTTTCCTAGCTCCTACATCAGTGCCTCTTACTACATGCCTTGTAGGTCGCAGTGGTACTATTCTTTGTTTCCCTTGCTGGCCCGCACTACAGACGCTACAACATCATCAAATATAATTTAAATGCAAAGCAAAATGCATTTTACTCGAAGTGGTAATGCTTCTTCTTCTTGCGTTTGTTCTTCGACCAATTTTAATCACTCTTTGTGATATGTTTGATCTTTGCCAAGAACATGTATTCGTTGCACATTGGTTTGGTAGGCCCCTAAAAGCATAGACTTCTACATGTTTAGGACATGTGCATTCGATTTCAGCCAAACCTTCTTAGACGCCTCTTACGACATGCATGGCAGGTAACAGTGGTTCTATTCTATACACCCCAAATTTGGGCCCGGTAACCACTCGGGCAAGTGGTAATACAGTAGATACCATCCCACTGTGGTATACTCGGCAATGAAACTCCAAACATATTGGCAAAAGATACATGTACACACGTTTTTGTATCACTTACTCCAAGCTTGTCACAAACAGCCATGAGATATGGCAGTTGGTATCTCGTTGTTAAACAGGAAATGAAACTCCCAATACCATAACTTAATAAATGAATGTCTTGCATATCATCTGTAGATGTAGACACTGGTTCAGCAGAATTCATAAGGAAGACATTCTGGTTTAAAGTTGTGCTGGTTAGGGGTACAGGAGGGTTATGGTGGGAGCTCTCGTAGACTGAAAGTTTAGAACAATTGGGGTCTGTATCTGGAAAAAAAAAAACAAGATTTTTTAATGGAGAAAGCATATTATGTCACCATGAACAGTAAAGGGATCAAGGCGCAAAGTGGCGCGCCAGGATTAGGGGCTGGTTCTAACCCCTGCTCTCACCCCCCCGTGGTGACCCTGGTAACAGACTGTGGTTCGGTCTGGCCAGAGGGCAGATGCTGTGGGAGAGCTACTCTGGGGCAAGTAGAGATGCAAAGGTAGTCATGCTTGATGGGATCCGCCTGCAACACAGACGAGCGAACTCCCAGAGTGACTATTAATGCTCGCCTCTCTCGGCCGATGGGAAAAGCTAGAACGGTACATGTGGAACTTGCGGGGCGGAACTCGGAGCCCACGCATTCTCTTGAGCCGATGGGTATGCCGGGTGATGAGTTGGGCCGCACGTTGGTCCACATGAGTCAAGAGTCTAGCCCCCATCACAGAGATGAGGGCACGAATCAAAACCATCGAAGGGCGTTGTGTGGCAAATTGAGCACCAAGCATGCTCTCTTTAGCCACCACTCTTAAGTCATGAGTATGTGGGTGCCGAGTTGAACCAAGCTGGACCACATAGGTAAAACACTGGCCCCCATCACAGTGATGGGGCGCATTAAAGCCATCGAAGAGACATTGACCCGCGTATGGCGAAATTCGGAGCCCAAGCATGCTCTCTCTAGAGGCACTACCCTAAAACCGATGAGTATGCTGGGAGTCGAGTTGCACATAGGCATCATGGGGCGAAACTCGGTTTTGCCCTCGAGGTCGGACAACCCACTGGGTGTGAGAAATAGTGAGGTAGGCACCAGGGCAGAACATGTATGCACGATGGCAAAGCCATAGTGGGCCCCCATCGAGGGAGCAGGCCGGCCCGCAGCGAGGCAAGCACTGCAGCGACAGGCATGAGGGTGTGCATCCCACCCACATGAGCAGAACAACTGGAAAGCCCAGCAGAGGCTAAACCAGTGCAAGCACGGCAGCTGCAAGCGTGGCAGGCGAGAGGGTGTACGCCCCACCCAAATGTGCAAAACAACTGGAAAGCCCAGCAGAGGTAAGCCAGTGCCCATTTCCACCTGCAGGAACTACTGCTGCCTTGTAGTTGATTGGGGACAATCAAAGGCTAGCGGAGCAAACCGCAAACAAACCTGAACGGGCGGCAAACCAAGGTGTTCATTAAAACGACCGGTTTTACTGGGCAGATGGCGTTCATAAGCCCAGGAGGGCAGGCGTCTAAGGGTCGCTGCCCTGAAAGAAAATGGCAACCCACTGCCTTATGGGTTACGCTGGGGACAGTCAAAGGCTAGAGGAGAGCGAACTGCACACAATAGCTGGCTGAAATCCAACACCCCACCGAAGGATAAGCAACTGTGCACAAATAGGTGCTGAAGGTTGGTGCATATACATTACGTTCTGATGTTTGGCTGTTTATATATCACAAAGAGAATGATAAAATCTAGCCTTGAGCGATCGAAGAAAAGAAGAACAGTAAAAGAGCATTGTTCAACACAATATTTCTCTGACATTATGCTATCAGTGCCAAACCTGGGCACTGACATCAAATGATAGAAGAAACGGCTGCGCGTGCCTCCTGCTTTTCACGCGACGAGGCTCCCAGCGAATAGGGACAAGGTAGCGGCAAAACTGTGGGAAGCGGCGCTCGGTCATTCGCTTCAATTTCGCATTTCGCCGGGGACGTCGGGATCCGCTCTGCACAGAGCGCTGTCTACCTACCCCGAGCATTGTCGGTCCGGTCTCGTCCATGACAGCTATCTGGTTGATCCTGACAGTAGTCATATGCTTGTCTCAAAGATTAAGCCATGCATGTCTAAGTTCACACTGTCTCACGGTGAAACCAAGAATGGCTCATTAAATCAGTCGAGGTTCAATAGATGACACGATGCAGGGCCAAAGGCTCATGTTTCACGGCGGAAAATGAGCCAGGGTTAGCGAAGGCGCGCTACAAGACCCTGCCTCTAAATCACCACGCGGTGACCCTGGAAAAGACTCAGGTTCGGTCTGACTAAAGGGGCAGGGATCGGGAGACCGTGAAAGCAAAGCAGGGGCGAAAATCCCTGGAGAATTCACCGTCTCTTGGCGATTGTCCACGAAATAGGCACGAAACAGCAGCGTGCGAAGTTATCTGTGATGACAGTGTGAGCTTAGAGCGCAACGCATAAAAGGAAATCCTGAAAAATAACACACATTTCCTGGTCGAAGTCCGCAAAATGTATGTCCATACTCAGAAAGAACTGTGAGATAGCAGAGTCTGAGCGCTCTGCAAACAAAATCGTGGTCACTGCGTGAGACTGGGAATCCTGAAAATACACATTTCTGGCCAAAGAGCCGCAAAAACCTGGCTCCAAAAGTACGAAACAGCAGAGTATGTGAGTCCGCGCCCAAAACAGTGGTCACTGCAATGCAGAAGACTGGAAGTCCCTGAAAATACACACACATTTCCTGACCAAAGACCGCAAAAAGTCTTACGAGCGTCCATGAAACATAGCTCTGTTCTCTACGAGGGAACTGCCGCTGCCCTGTGGTGTCATGGTTGGGTACAATCAAAGGCTAGCGGAGCAAACCGTAAACAAACCTGAGCGAGTGGCCCAATGTGTTCAGAAAAACGACCGGTTCGGTGGGAAGATGGCGCTCATAAGCCCGGGAGGCAGGTCATCTAAGGGTAGCAGCCCTGAAAGAAAATGGCAACTCATTGCCTTGTGAGTTTTGGCTGGGGACAGTCGAAGGCTAACGGAGAGCGACCGTATACAACGCTGGTTGAAAACGGATACCGTCCGAAGATAAGCACCTGGCTCAAACGGCACTGAAAGTGTAACGTAGCTACCCATGCTGACGCTGCATGGACTAAATTTTATCATGAATATGTTTATTAATAATGAAATTCGAATGGTGCTACGCCTGAGAAGTCCCGCGGGCAGGGCGAGTGCCGGGTCCCATGCCACGAAGGGCCCGCTTTTGCTACCGCGGTCCCCGCCTCCAACTCGGCGAGCAGCGAGCGAGGTAACCGGGTTAAAGCTACTGGTGCGATACGGTCGAGTATTGACCATAAGAAATTAAATATCACCCAATGGAATGCGGAAGGTATCCACCACAAAGCAAGCACTCGCAATAAGACTTGCAGAAGCGATATAGACGTTAGTGCATACAAGAAACACACCTCAATCCCAGACATAAGTTCGAGATCAAAGGTTACCAGACCTTCAGAACAGACAGAGAAGGACACAAGGGTGGAGTCCTCACCCTAGTCAGAAATGGCATTCCAACCAAGCAGATGGAAGGAACAAAGGGAAACCCCGGAGCAGTTGAGATCATAGGTGTGCAAATTACGTGCAAAGACATACAGATCATTCTGTACAATCTTTACTGTCCAAGTTACCGCCGCTGTCCTCGAAACAATGAATATCAGTGAGAACTCATGTATTGTGGTGGTGATTTCAACAGCCGCTCGGAGAGATGGGGTACTCGAAACAAACAGTAGAGGAGTTGAGGTGGAAGACTGGGAGATCGAGAACAATCTGTTCCTCATCAACGCTCCAGGCGATCCACAACTTTCTGCTCAGAGCGTGGCACTCAGAGTACCCTGATTTGGCCTTTGCAACAAGCGATATATCCACCAAAGTAGTCCGTACGGTTACCCACCAACTAGGGGATAGTGACCATAGACCTGTCAAATTGCAAGTAGACCTCAATTTCGTACCTGAGCCCAAAATGGGTTGCCACGGTGGAACTATAAGAGAGCCAATTGGAAACAGTATGGAGCACTGACTGATGCAAATGTTGCAATCAACATGCATGACAAGAAAAACGTGCGAATCGTGGCAAGGGAACTGTCAGAAGAAATCCTGAAAGCGGCACGGGAAACCATCCCCAGAGGCGCACGAAAGGATTACAAGCCATACTGGACAGCAGAGGTTCAGAAGCTTGAAAAAAGACCTTGAGAAGACAAGGAGTGAGGCAGAGCAGGCACAGTCAGTGGAGACAAACACTGTCTACAAGGCGGCAGCAGCAAAATCAGAAGAGAGGTCAAAGCGGCGAGACAAAGTTGGGTCAAAACAGCGAATCCTGAACCCGATAGGGCGCCATAAACTGTGGAAGCTGGCCAAAGAGCTGAGCGATGAAAACACCAGCAGACCACCTATAGTCCTCGAACAAGACAAGAAGATGGCTTCGGGTAGGAAGCAGCAAACATCCTGATGCAACAATATGACGAAGTCAGCAGAGTAAGCATAGCAAAGGAAAAAGTTGATGCCACAAGAGAAAAGCTCGGGCTCTCCAAGGCGAGCCGAGAAAAGCAGATAGTCACCTAACGGACACATTCACCAGTAGAGCTGGAAGAGGCTTTAAGGGACCTGAAACCAGAAAGTCGCCCGGAAAAGATGGGATCACCAATGAGATGCTTAAAAACTTGGGAATCAGAGCAAGGTCGGCTCTACTGTCCGTTCTCAACATGTCGTGGAGAACAGGCATAGTACCGCAAGAATGGAAAGAAGCAATCATGGTGCCCATCCTAAAACCAGGCAAAAATAACTCACCCAGCGAGTTACAGACCAATAAGCCTCCTAAGCTGCGGGCAAACTTATGGAGCGCATGGTGAACAAACGCTTATCCTGGCACTTGGAGAGCAAAGGGCTGCTTGGCACAACAAGGGCGGTTTGGAGATACAGATCCACAGAGGATCAAGTAACCTACATTGTCCAGGAATCGGACGGTTTCCAAGAAAAGAAACAGACACTAGCGGTCTTGGTAGATATGGAGAAGGCTTTTGACACAGTCTGGAAAGAAGGATTAAGGCTAAAACTGCTCACCCTCGGCGTAAAGGGAAGAATGTACAATTGGCTCGATAGATACCTAGAGAACAGAACAGCAAGGGTTCAGGTTCAGGGGTACAAAAGTATGAAGGCCACACTGGAGCAAGGAGTCCCCCAAGGAGGAGTGCTCTCACCGACTCTCTTTCTAGTCTTCGTCAATGACATTGCAACATGCCTCCCAGAGCGAGTTCACTCTGCCATGTATGCCGACGACTTGGCAATATGGGCGAGAGAAGAGTCAATGCCCACAGCAGAAAATCGACTGCAAGCTACATTAAATAACCTTGAAGTGTGGTCAGCAAAGTGGAATATGAAAATAAATCCTTCAAAGACCACTTACACTGTGTTCTCCCAGAATAACAAGGATTACAAGATAACGCTTAAAGTCAATGGGCAGAACCTTCCAGAAAATAAAACCCCAACGTACCTAGGAGTCACACTCGACCGAAAGCTGACTTGGTGCACCCAGATCGAGAATGCTACGGCAAAAGCGAGACACAGGCTAACAATGATGCGTAAACTTGCAGGTTCCACATGGGAGCAAACAGCAGAATTCTCAAGACACTTTACTCTGGTAGAGTGCGACGGTCCTAGAATCACGTATGGCAGCTGGAGCAATGCATCGAACAAGCAATTCGCAAAGTGAGCAGCAGTCAAAACCGGGCCCTACGCATTATCACTGGAGCCATAAAGTCCACGCCCATCAAGGCGATGGAGACCATCACAGGCATCCAACCAATGACTGACCGAAGGACAAGAAAGTAGTAGTACTTGGAAAAACTCAAAGCGGCTCAAATGCATCCAATGCATGAAAGAATGTTTCAATCCGGAAAGTGGAGAATACAGAGATCTAACTTCGTTAGAATCTCTAACGCACTGACCACAGACCAACCAGTCCTGTCCAAATGCACAGCTAAACCAATCCCGGCAATCGACAAATTGCCGCCATGGAAAACAAAAATGCCAGAACTAAGGGAATCAATCCCAGGCATAATGAGCAAAAAGGGACCAAACGAACCTCGACAGAAAAACTGCAGCAGAAGAGCACATAGAATCAGAGTACCCTGAAAATGAGTGGACGCTGCGTCTCACGGACGGATAGGCAAATAACGCAATAAGCGATGGCGGAGGAGGAATAGTGCTTAAAATCTCCAAGAAAGTCACGGTCAAGAAAGCGATTGCAACTGGCAAATACTCGAATAACTACCGAGCTGAGGCAGAGGCAATCAAAAGGCGGCCGAAATGATCTTGAGAAAGAAACACTACACGCAACAGGTCGGATATTCACCAATGCTCTACTCGGCCATCCGGCACTCAAATGCGTCGGCAAAACTGAGATGAATGAGCTCAAAACGTCCTCGCTGAACTAACGAGTTCACTCAATCCAAACGCACTGTCATCCAGTGGATACCGTCACACTGCAACATTAGGGAAGCAGCGGCCGACAAGCTGCCAAAGAGGCGGGCGATCACCCAGACTGATCTCGGATCAGCTGAGGAAGTCAAAACAACCATCGGTTCGCACTATCGAAGCAAGTGGGCAAAAGACCACCCGCAGTACACAGACAGTGACAGTTACTATGGTCTCTCGCGCAGTGAACAAGTTACCATATTCGCCTCCGTACCGGATACAACAAGCTCAGAGCCCACATGTTCCATAAATTTAAAATTGGCACAACTAGCCTGTGCCCATGCAATATGGCAGACATGCGGCAGAACACGTCTTGCAAGACTGTCACGTTTAGCAGGTATACGAAAGAGTACTGGCCACAACACACAGAGCTTCGCGGCTGTGCGAGAGGCAGGTCCCAAAAACAACAGTTAAATTCATGATAGAAGTTGGTCCATCAGGCTAGGCGGGAATGCAGAGAGAGAGATGAAGAAAACTAGTCATGACAGAGATGACAACTACTAAAACTATGTTCAACAACATACAACTACTAAAACTATGTTCAACAACATACAACTATTAAAACTATGTTCAACAACATACAACTACTAAAACTATGTTCAACAATAGTTTCGCAACCAAGCATAGGTTCGCAACCAAGGCCTTCCAAGCCCGCCTATCCAAGGTCATTTTTTCCAGATCTCACCACTCTCTCCCCGTCCTCTTGCGTTCCATCTCTAACTCCCGTCTCCAGGTGTTTCTGGGTCTTCTCTTACTTCTATTGCCCTGGGGGTTCCATCGGAGAGCCTGTCTCGCGATGCCGTCAGGGGTTTCCCCAGTGTTGTCCTATCCATCACCACCTTCTGCTCATTATCTCCTGTTCCACCTGCCGTTGTTCTGCCTATCCACAGTTCTCTGTTTGTGGTCTTGTCATACCATCTCAAATGGGATCCTGTAGGCATCTATTGATGAATGTCTGCAGTTTTTGGTTTCACCTTAGTCGTTCTCCATTCAACAACATACAACTACTAAAACTATGTTCAACAACATACAACTACTAAAACTATGTTCAACAACATGCAACTACTAAAACTATGTTCAACAACATACAACTACTAAAACTATGTTCAACAACATACAACTACTAAAACTATGTTCAACAACATACAACTACTAAAACTACATTCAACAACATACAACTACTAAAACTATGTTCAACAACATACAACTACTAAAACTATGTTCAACAACATCTTTCTTTCTTCTTTCTTTCTCGAATCCTGTATGCCTCACAGCGTCAGGTCAGGAAGAGATTTCAAAACGGGCCCCTAGTATGCCCCTAGAATAATTCTCTTCGCCTCTGTTTCTCAGGTCCATCTTTTGCGTGGCGGCCTTTTGCTTTGTACCCATTGTATCGGAGCAGCATTGCTCTTTAGGGTGCACTGTCTGATGGTAATCTGCTTACGTGCCCGAACCATTTAATTTGTTGTTTCTTGATGAAGTCTAGTATGATGTTGTACCCACTTTTTTCCTGATGTCTTCATTTCTAAACCGGTCTCTTCTTATTACACCCAGCATTCTCGTAGACACTTCATCTCTGTTGTGACTAGTTTTCTTCTATCGTTTGTTGTCAGCGTCCAGGTTTGGCACTGGTAACATAATGTGGGGGGAAAGATTGTGTTGAACATTGCTCTTTTTGTGTTCATGTGACGTGTTTGCATCTTAAAATTGGCGCCATTTGCCCCATCATTTGATTTGCTTTGTTGCATCTGTGTTGAATTTCATTAGTTATTCTTCCATTTGTGAAAAAAAGCTCCCCCCGGGATGTGAAATCTTTTTTCTTGATTTAGTAGATGATTATCGATGGAGATGTTGGTAGTGTTTTCCTCTCTGGGGAATGTCATTCTTCTGTTTTGTCTATTTAATTCTCATGTTGTATTCGTTACATGCTAACTGGAGTCTGTTGATAGTGTTTTGTAGCTGTTCTTCTTTTTTGATATGATTGCCCGATGACTGCAAAAAAAAATTCATTTAAGAATTCTCCGAGGTTGTTTCCTTCGCTGGTGTTAGCTATTTTACAAATGTGGTCAATGCGTGATGAATAGCAGCGGGATAATCACGCTTGTCTTACTCCTGACCCTACGTGAAACTTTTCTGATAATCCTGTATTTGTTCTAATCTTACATTGGCTGTCAGTATAAATGTTCTTGCAAAGGTTGATTAGGTGTTCATTAACCCCCTAGGTTGTTAGTATTTTCCACAACTTGTGCCTATTCGGTACGCTTTTCCTGATCTACAAATGCAACGTGTAAATGTTTCAACAACATACAACTACTAAAACTACATTCAACAACAACATACAACTACTAAAACTATGTTCAACAACATACAATTATTAAAACTACATTCAACAACATACAACTACTAAAACTACATTCAACAACATACAACTACTAAAACTACATTCAACAACATACAACTACTAAAACTATGTTCAACAACATACAACTACTAAAACTATGTTCAACAACATACAACTACTAAAACTACATTCAACAATATGATGATGATGGTTTCATGATTCTATGAGTATAAATTAAATTAAATGAAACCAATATCTGTTTCGAGAGAAAGTAGAAAATGTGAACAGTTTTGAATATTTCTGTTCACTGCTAACAAGAGGTGGAAATGGGATGAAGGAAATTTAAAGTAGAACAAACACATCCTTACAAAACAAATTAAACAAATAAAAACAATATGGAATGGAAGTGATAAAGAAAGAAACAAAGATCAGAACAATAAGAGCATGTATATTCCCAGTGACAACATATGGGTGCGAAGCATGGACATTTAACAAGGCAGGGGAAAAAACATGTGTTTTGAGTATAAGTGTTACAGAAGAGTCTTTCGTATATCATGGACCATTTGGTTAATGGTTACTAAACTGACGTCATTGCACTCCGGGCAGACCCATGGTGCTCAGTCTCCCCCAACAGATATCAAGAGTATGCATACTGATGGTTCCTGTGGCTCGCTGATTAAACACACTTCTCACTCTGCCTTCAGGCATCCAGTTCGACTTGAACAACGGGTAACTCCAAACTGTTTAAATCGCTTGATCGATTCAACATCGATTTTAGTGTCCTCATCCAACAGAGTCGCGAAGAGACCGAAGAACATCCCCTTATCCATCTTCAACTCCCAACAATTGATGCTGTTGATGCAAGCCTGTCCGCTCTCTCATTACTGTAAATACCCTCATGCCCAGGACAGTATATCCGTGCAGCTGGAGGTTAGAAACTTCTATAGACGACATCCACTCATACCGAAACCTGCGCTTCTGGATCTTGTGAAGCATCAACTGAGTGTCAGATACAACAGCTGCCCCAGTAAATGAAGTCCCAGAAATCCAATGGAGGGCAGCAGTAATGGCCTCAACCTCCATCCTCATACTAGAAGTAGTTGTCCTGTATGCCCCACTTCACTCTGCAACAACCCTACCATGCGCATTAGCCAAGAAACCCCAGCCATGGGTTTCATGGACCCATATCATGGACCTAGAAGAGAACAAATAGATATATCCAGACAGATCTCAAAATCAAGAAAAACTGTGATGCTACAAATAAAAATGAGAAAATGGAAGTATTTTGGACATATAAATGACATGAAGGGTTGAGAAGACTATCATGGAAGGAGGGATCCTGGCAAAAGGAAGAAGAGCAAGACCATGGAGAAGATAGATTCAAGATTTAACTGATGGTTTGAGCTTGACGATTGCAGAGACTGGACATCTGGCTTATGAGAGAAATTCCATAGGACTGTTAGAGTAGCAAAGTTCTTACTTACTTACTTAATCCCGTCATGCCTAGTGACACATGGGGCTTCAGAAAGGACTTTCATGCTCTCCTGTCCCTGCAACCTTCAGCGGGGAGAGCCCCACGTCAGAGATGCGGTGTCCAGTTCCTCTTCCATCATGCCTCCATGTTGTCCGTGGTCTGCCTTTCTTTCTCTTTCCCTCTGGTGTCCAAGTGAGGCTATCCTTGCAGGCATTTCTTGTCTCATTCTCATAACATGTCCGAGCCATTTCCATCTTCTCTTTTTGAGTATGTCATTCATTGCCTCTTGTCTTGTGTCTTGGAGTAGTTGGTTATTGGATATTTTTACTGGCCAAAAGATTCCAAGATTCTGCAAGACAAGAGTGGTTTGTCACATTGTCTTCAAAATCCCCCTCTCCGAGAATGATCCCATGGTGCACAAGTCTATCACATTCCCGCTAGAATACACAAATTCCATCTAAGGAAAACTGAAATTTTATGACACTAAAAGAGCTATGAACAACACAATCTTTCTCACAACATTATGCACGCCCGAGTGATTACCGGGACCCAAATTCAGGGTGTAAAGAATAGAACCACTGTTACCTGCCACGCATGTCGACTAAGGAGGTTTGGCTGAAATCGGATGCACATGTCTATAATGCTAGAAGTCTTCGCTTTAGGGGCCTACAAACCAATGTGCAACGTATATACGTTCTTGGCAAAGATCAAACATATCAAAGAGTGATTAAAATTGGTGAAAGAACTAACGCAAAGAAGAAACTAAGTTGCAACTTACGTTCATCGAACGGAAAGATATAAAATAAGACAACACAAGAAATGAATTGCTCTGATAACATCATATAAATCTTGTTATGAATACCTTCTTGATGAAGATGGTAGAGAACCTTTCCAAGCATTTAGTAAATGTTGCGCAGGCTTTCAGTTATCGTCAAATAGCTTGTGATTGTCCAGAGCAGAACTTTGTCATCCTAACAGATTAAGTCGTTCAGATCAGTCCTACTGGAGGATACTTGACGTCATTAGATTGATGGTATTGGCCATATCGACGTAATTTGGGGATTTAATTCATGTCAGCTGGGCTAGCCGATCAGGATCCTGAGGATCACAGGACGGATCAAATAACAAATATTAATTCAATAATTTTCTTATTCATCGATTCAACAATTCATCCCTGTATAAATAAGTAATACATGCGTATAGCGACGTACGAACAATTCTTAGTTCAGTCCTAAGACTGAGTAGGCCATGCAGGCTAAACACTGTTATTTATTTTATTGTCATCATCTGATCTCAGTCTTAATATGTGTGAAGATCATCGGCATCATTCGAGTCACAGATTTTGACAAACAAAATATTTCAACGATCACAACTACTTACATACAACAATCTAGCCGCTTTATAAAGTTCTGCAGATCTAAATATTCAGATGTATTCTTCACTGGTTGGCAAACTTGTGTGCCTTTCTTGCCAGTTCGAACAATTCGTCGCCATGTTTGTTGACATGAATGATTTAAAGCATGGATCTGTAATTCTCTACTAGCAAGGAAACAAAAGTAACACTTCTAATGGCAGAGTATGCATACGAGTCATGAACAAACAAACATTAAAGAGGAAAACGATGAACAATACAAATGTCTAACGAAAGGACTAGCTAATCAGAACCGGTTTAAATAGTAAATAGACAAAACACAATGCGGAGCCTACCTGGGAGGGAACTTTTGAGTTTTTTTCAAAATGGCTGCTTGCATCTTGAACAACCTGAGATTTTTGTTAGTTGCTTCATGGTATTATTATTAATTGTGCATTTTTTTTTGCTCCTCGCAGCTTATGTCTATAAGTCTAAAGTTGATTTAAACAAAATAATCTTATAAAAAACTCCAGCGAAGTATCTTATAAGAGTAACAGCATACTCGACTTTCGACCAACCAAGGGGCCAGCCAAGGTTGGAACATAATCGAGCCTAAGGCCGCCCACTTTATAGACCCCGGGACATACAAAGTTGCCAGCTTGTGTATTTAGAACGTTAGCATGCCATATGGGGACGTTCACAGTCTCGACCCCAAGCTTTGTGATCACAAGGCGTAGTGACACAAGACTGGACGTTGGACCTCTCGAGAAAGAGCGTCTCGAGAGGCGTCGAAGACATGCCGACTAGGACTAGTGCTCCTGTGAGTTTGACCTTTCGCATCTTCTCCCGACCACAGACATATCAATACTTGAACTTAACTGGCTTATATACAACAATAATTGTATTTTTCTCAAATTTGCTACGGATATTATAAATACGACTTCAAAGAAAATAAAGTAAATAGTGCAAATGTAAACATATTTCTTGCAAACACTCAAAATCATTACGAGAATTATGTTTGCTTAAATATGAAATCTTCTTGGATTAGTAAAATTGTGTTATGTTTTAGAAAATAATTAATAATATTTAATCTGATTTCTCTTTTTACCTCCTTACAAAAAGTAAGTTGGAACTCTCTAATGTAGAAGAAAACCGGAAGTAGTTCTTTCGTAAATCAAAATTATACACATAGTATCATAGTATATACATTTTGTTAATGAACCAAGCAATTTCCATCAACAACCATTTTTCATTCAGCATAAGTCTTGTTTAACCATTTGTGCAATGAGCTTATGATCTTGTTGTTAAGTCAATGTTGTAATAATTAAATTAATAATTAAATAAAATAATTGTTGTCATTGAGAACAATTAGTTCAATTACAATCATTGATTGAATCAATGAATGAGTATACTATTATTAATATTAAATTTAAATTAGTTGAATTATGAATAAATCGAAATGAATTGAATCAATCAATGATTGATTATTGTTGATTAAAATTAATCTTAATAGATCATCATGCTGTATAAGTGTAGACCACTACAGTCTACAGTATATCATTGAGGCGAGATGATGGGCCAGTCCAATGGGGATATACGGTTATGATACGACTATCACTATATAATGCTAATGCTATCATTGCCATGGACAGAAAAACAGACAAATAAATACTGTATAAACTGTATACAAGTTCTGTACAAACTAGTAATTAAGACTAAGACACAATTACTTATAGGAAATAAAACGAATAAAATATTATGGATCGAAACATCATATCATGTATGCACAGACTGATCAAAACCTTATAATAATTTATTACAGGCGAAAATTTAGGGACGAGGAAAAAGTGGAAGGCCGATAGATCAGTGGGAGAGAACATTAAGAGATATACAAATTACAACCTGGCAAATGTCAACATATAGGCAACAGACTTTATAGACCCAGGCTGTTAAATCAATGCAAAGACGGCACATGGTGATAATCTTGGTTTATATAATTAATTCATTGATATCTGCATTTCATCAATTATTTTGACCATGTTTGATGAAGCTCTGCACATCTGAAATTTAGTTAGAACTCTCTGATGTAAGGAAAAGTACATGAATAGTAACTCAGATGTAGTTCTTTCGTAACTCAAAATTCTACATGTAATTTGCAGATTTTATTAATGAATCAACCAATTTCCAGTAAAAGCACTTTTCATTTGGCAAATGTAAACATCGTTTAACCTTTTATGCAATGAAGTGTCATAGGACGTTTATGATCTTGTTGTTAAGTCAAATGTCTGGCAGCGGTGATGTCAGCCATATGTCGTACTCGTAGTTTGTTATTGACATCATTGTATTAATTGTTGTCATTGAGAACAATTGATGAATTATGCTAAACAAATAGTGGAACTTTCATTGATCGTGCAATTCATCGCATAACAAGTCCGTCACACAGTCTGACTGATTTTTAACCAAACATTTTTTATTTGTTTGAACTTCTGAAAAACTTTCAAAAAGCTTTGTATTGTTTAGTTCAGTAATATAATTATATTTGAATTCAGCATCCTATTTTAGATTTGTTAGTGAAATTTTGGAACAAACTGGACATCAAACAGTAAACTAAAATAAATTTATTTCAAGATGTACAATTTTACGGACTGCTGACGTTGTCATATCACCATACTGATTGTCAAATATCTTTCTACCAGCGTTGCGTAATAATCTATTATTATACTTGATACTATTGACTATTAGTTGTAGTTTTATTTTTATAAATTTGAATTTAAAATGTCATAATCATATATTTTATGTTTTAGATTCATCATCATCAAGGTCCATATCCTTTATAGGACGTTGCTCTCTTTGCAGCACATCTGAAATTCACTCTTGTCTCTAGCCAGTTCACCCACTTCGTCGATGGTCATATTCATGGTTTCTTTAATATCTTGTAGCTATCTTCTTCTTGGTCTGCCTCTGCGTCCTGAGACCCTGCCCTCAAATATTAGTTCTTTCCAGGCCATCGTGACGCTTAATGTGACCAAAGTATCTAATTGTTATGTATAGTATATTGTTTATCAGCCAATTCTTTTAGCGTTTAGTTCTTTCAGGACATCAGTGTTCTTTCTTTTTTCTGTAGCATTTAGTTTTGAAGGACTGGATTTTTGTTCTTGTTTTTTGTGTAATAGTCCATGATTCACAACCATGTTTTAGATTAGTTGATTTTAATTTAACTTAATTTTAATTTAATAATAATTTATCTGTATGAGCATGAATTAATTAAATTAAATATAATTATTATAAATCATTTAAATGAAATGAAGCCAAAACACTTCAAACAGGATTATATTTTATTAATATAGTATTGAGATTGCTCTTTTCTGGAATGGTAGAAATGTATACTACTACGGAACTGAGCTTGACTGAATCATCATCATGACATCTATTGAAGATCTCTCTGGATCGTTCTTTTTCTGACATTATAATCATTCTTATTGTGATATATCAACAGCCTTTCCCAAAGAATGTATGTTTGACATCACATCTTCAGTACCATTTGGGGCTCTGGTGCTTGTCCTTCGGCAACGTGTCCGATTTCAACCAGAGTTTACTGGGTTCGCTCTCTATCAGCCTTTGATTTCCCTCAGCTGACCTGCAAGGTAGCAGGATTATTGAAGATCTGAGAGCCCAATTAGTGAACTTTGTACCAGAGATTTATGTCCAGAAAGGATATGTACTTCAGCCTCTTTGATCATTGCAGACCAACTCATGTGGATGTGATAAAGAATGTGAAAGCTTTAGTGCTTGCTATGGGCATAGAAAAGGATAAGTGTATCGACAATGTTCATCTTAAAAATAACGTTATATGTTTTGATAAATTACTGCGACTAAAGAACAGATCTTTGAGTCAGCAGTGGTCTTCCAGTATGTTTTGATAAATTACTGCAACTAAAGAACAGATCTTTGAGTCGGCAGTGGTCTTCCATTATATTTTGATAATTACTGCGACTAAGAACAGATCTTTGAGTCGAGCAGTGGTCTTCCGTTATGTTTTTATAAATTGCAACTAAAGAACAGATCTTTGAGTCTGCAGTGGTCTCCATTATGTTTTGATAAATTACTGCAACTTGAACAGATCTTTGAGTCGACAGTGGTCTTCCATTATGTTTTGATAAAATTTCTGCAACTAAAGAATAGATCTTTGAGCGACAGTGGTCTTCGCTATGTTTGATAAATTACTGCGACTAAAGAATAAATCTTTAAGTCGACAGTGGTCTTCCATTATGTTTTGATAAATTACTGCAACTAAAGAACAGATCTTTGAGCCGACAGTGGTCTTCCATTATATTTTGATAAATTACTGCGACTAAAGAACAGATCTTTGAGTCGGCAGTGGTCTTCCGTTATGTTTTGATAAATTACTGCAACTAAGAACAGATCTTTTAGTCGGCAGTGGTATTCCATTATATTTGATAAATTGCAACTAAAGAACAGATCTTTGAGTCGGCAGTGGTCTTCCATTATATTTTGATAAATTACTACAACTAAAGAACAGATCTTTGAGTCGACAGTGGTCTTCCATTATGTTTTGATAAATTACTGCGACTATAGAACAGATCTTTGAGTCGGCAGTGGTCTTCCATTATGGATCTTTGTCTGGAGATCTTTCCAATGCATTTAAAAATATGTCTAGTTCTGTTGTGTTGGTTAGTTATTTCCATAAAATTACCATCTGTTTCAGGTGTTTTAGCGTTTGCAGAAATCAGATGTGCTGGCCTACTTGTAGGCGCACAACAAGCACAAAGTGCAACCACTCTTATGCTCGGATCACATACAAATCACAAAGAGTGGTTGATATGGAGCGTTTGAAGAAGAAGAAGAATGAGTTTGTACATGTGACTAGCAACCATTTGGAAAACAAAATCGCTGTAGACATCACCAAAGATTTATCACATAAACGCGTTGACGTACACTGCAGGTCAAAATGAAATTTGCACAGATGGCATAAGTCTCTGTTGTAAGATGGAAATGGCATAAGTCTTTGTTGGAAGATGGAAAATAAAGAAACCACGATATGGTCGTTGAGTACAAACAAGTTCAGCACATACGTTCATGCCGAGAAACTACACAATTTAGTAAATAATTACAAGGAAAGCATTTATAACAACACGGTTCAGCACGTTCTATAACCTCGTTACATCACGTTCCAAGCGAGACATCCGGTTTATCCCAGCCACCAAACGATACTGAACAAATAAATCGCTGTAGGTGAGATTCAAGAATGTTGTCCTTGGCCAAGCTAATCTAGCAACGACCAGGGGGGAAATGGAAGTGAAAGATAACACTTCCTCTCTATCATCATACATCCCACCTCCCCACCATCCCCAGAACTGTTTATCTTTCTTCCATGAAGCATAGAACCAACATCAGCTAACAAATTTGTATACCGTGCTGCACCACTACTGATAACTACATCTCTTCCTGCTGTTACTACTACTACTACTACTCTTACTTCTACTACTCCTACTACTACTATTACTACTACTACTACTACTAATACTACTCTTACTTCTACTACTACTACTATTACTACTACTACTTCTACTACTACTAATACTACTCTTACTTCTACTACTCCTACCACTACATTACTACTACTACTACTACTACTACTACTACTACTTCTTCTACTACTACTACTACAACAACTACTACTACTACTACTACTTCTTCTACTACTACTACTACTACTACAACTACTACTCTTAATACTACTACTCTTACTACAACTACTACTACTACTACTCCTACTCTTACTACTACTGCTACTATTACTACTCCCACTCTTATTACTACTAATACTACAACTACAACTACTCCTACTCCTGCTGCTAGTACTACTACTACTACAACTGTTATTACTACTACTACCACTACTACTACTACTACTTCTACTAATACTATAACTACTACTACTCCTACTCCTGCTGCTAGTACTACTACTACTCCTACTCCTCCTACTCCACCTGCTACTACTACTCCTACTACTACTACCACTACTAGTCACACATTTTCATACCATAAGGTATAAGGGGGAATACAATTTTAGACAATAAGAGACAAAATTAGAAATGAAGAAATCAGAAGGAGACTGGATGTGAAACCAGTCATGCAATTCATAAAATAACAACAGATTAAATGGTTTGTACACCTGACCAGAATGTCCTGGTATCGCCTACCACATAGAGCCACACAGAAAAAGTAAAATGAGTACAAAGCAAGAGAAAGACCACGCAAAGATGGAGCGACGGCATCAAGAACAGCCTTACGAAAATGAATATCAGCTTACAAAGTGCCTTAGAATAAGCACATACAATATCACTGCTTGTATTTATTTCTATATCTACTTCTTGTATCTATCTGTAGTGTTGTATGTTTTGTTCTATTGCCATATACTGTTTGCTTGGTGTCTCTTGTGTGATTATTGTATTCAATGTTGTCTTTAGTAAGGCTCCATGAAATCTATGGTGTCTGTATTGTTCTAGTTTTTCTTGTAATGAGGGTTCAGTGATTCGATATGTGCGGAGTTCATGAGCTTTCACTGCTCAAGTCAGAGGGAATGTTGTGAAGGAAGACAGTGGTTGTTTTGCCGTGACTACAAGCAGTCTCACTATGGAAATAATAGCAGTAACTAAAGCGATGGTTTGGCTGGAATCACAGACTTTTATCCATGCATGTTTTCTTTGTGACGCAATGAGTATGCTCAGGAAGATTGAAACAGGACGGGCTAGGAGACAATCGATAGAGTCGTTGATAAGGTTTAGGCTGACAAAAATCAGTTTTATTTTTGTGCCAGGGCATGCAGGTGTAAGAGGAAATGAATGCGCAGATAGACTTGACGGTATGGCTGCTCTAAACAAAAGAGGGGGAGCGATGGACCAGGCTGAAATTATAAATTCCCTACAGGAGAGAGGACGTGTACATGATTCCAGTAATAGTGGTGAATCTACAACATTAACCAGACTGCAAGAATGCCAAGTCAAATGTGGTGTAGCTAGACAAGAATACTATGATGGTAGCCAAAGAAGAATAGTAAACCAACACAGAACCGGTGTCGTTAGTCACCACACGCTGAGAGACATACTGAGGAGGAGATTGGATCACTTATAGACTAATTGGTTCAACGTGCAGTGATGATGATCCGACGACTAAACTTCTTGTAATATGTGGATGTTTGGTGCGTTGTTGTCTATTTGTCTTGATAGTCTATATTTGTTCTGGTCGTATTCTGTCTCTGTTAATGTGAGATATCTTTTTTGTCATGTCCCGTAGGGCCTACAGTGTTCTTTAGCAGTTCCTAATGTTGATGTACATTGTCTATGGGCATATCTTCTTCTTCTTCTGCGTTCTCACTAGATTGGAATTTCGGATTCTCTAATAAAGGTAGCCGTCTGCCTCAGAGTATCAGCCACGCCATACAGTTTGTCTTCTGCATTCTCACTAGATTGGAATTTCGGATTCTCTAATAAAGACAGCCGTCTGCCTCAGATTATTAGCCACGCCATACAGTTTGTCTTCTGCGTTCTCACTAGATTGGGATTTTGGATTATCTAATAAAGGCAGCTGTCTGCCTCAGATTATCAGCCACGCCATACAGTTTGTCTTCGCGTTCTCACTAGATTGGAATTTCGGATTCTCTAATAAAGACAGCTGTCTGCCTCAGAGTATCAGCCCGCCATCAGTTTGTCTTCTGCGTTCTCACTAGATTGGAATTTCGGATTCTCTAATAAAGACAGCCGTCTGCCTCAGATTATCAGCACCGCCATACAGTTTGTCTTCTGCGTTCTCACTAGATTGGAATTTCGAATTCTCTAATAAAGACAGCTGTCTGCCTCAGAGTATCAGCCACGCCATACAGTTTGTCTTCTGCGTTCTCACTAGATTGGAATTTCGGATTCTCTAATAAAGACAGCCGTCTGCCTCAGATTATCAGCCACGCCATACAGTTTGTCTTCTGCGTTCTCACTAGATTGGAATTTCGAATTCTCTAATAAAGACAGCCGTCTGTCTCAGATTATCAGCCACGCCATACAGTTTGTCTTGGACGCTTGTGTAAGTGGGCCACCTCTTTCTTCTCAGGTGTCTGCATACTGGGGGCAGTTCTGTATGATATGTTTTATGTCGTTCCCTTGCTTTTGCTCCCATGTGATCTCCCGCAGTTAGTCACCCTATGGGTATATGATTTGTGTATGTGAAGATGAGATGGGTTATGTGTTAAATGTATGTTTTGTTTAGAAGAAATGTGTTGCTGAATTTCTAATGACGGGAGTGCTTGAAATTGGTGATTGTGTGTGGTACTTATGTTTGATATGACATCTTTGTGGTCTGTAAAACTAAGTGTTTCTCCAAGATGTTTAGTTTGATCTATGTGGTATTAGTGGTCTATGTGGTGGTAGTGGTCTATGTGGTGGTAGTGATCTATGTGGTGGCAGTTGTCTATGTGGTGGTAGTGATCTATGTGGTGGCAGTTGTCTTGTGGTGGTAGTGATCTATGTGGTGGTAGTGGTCTATGTGGTGGTAGTGGTCTATGTGGTGGTAGTGATCTATGTGGTGGCAGTTGTCTAGTGGTGGTAGTGATCTATGTGGTGGTAGTTGTCTATGTGGTGGTAGTGGTCTATGTGGTGGTAGTTGTCTATGTGATGGTAGTGGTCTATGTGGTGGTAGTGCTCTATGTGGTGGTAGTGATCTATGTGGTGGTAGTTGTCTATGTGGTGGTAGTGGTCTGATTGGTGGTAGTGGTCTATGCGGTGGTAGTGATCTATGTGGTGGTAGTGATCTATGTGGTGGTAGTGGTCTATGTGGTGGTAGTGATCTATGGGGTGGTAGTGATCTATGTGGTGGTAGTGGTCTATGTGGTGGTAGTGGTCTATGTGGTGGTAGTGGTCTATGTAGTGGTAGTGATCTATGTGGTGGTAGTGGTCTATGGGTGGTAGTGATCTATGTGGTGGTAGTGATCTAGTAGTGGCGGTGTTGGTCTATGTGGTGGTAGTGGTCTATGCGGTGGTAGTGATCTATGTGGTGGTAGTGGTCTATGTGGTGGTAGTGATCTATGTAGTGGTGTGGTCTGGTAGTGGTCTATGTGGTGGTAGTGGTCTATGTGGTGGTAGTGGTCTATGTGGTAGTGTCTGGGTGGTAGTGGTCTATGTGGTGGTAGTGGTCTATTGGTGGTAGTGGTCTATGTGAGTGGGGTAGTGGTCTATGTGGTGGTAGTGATCTATGTAGTGGTAGTGGTGGTAGTGGTCTATGTGGTGGTAGTGGTCTATGTGGTGGTAGTGTCTATGTGGTTAGTGGTCTATGGTGGTAGGGGTCTATGTGGTGGTAGTGGTCATGGTGGTAGTGTCTAGTGGTGGTAGTGGTCTATGTGGTGGTAGTGGTCTATGTGGTGGTAGTGGTCTATGTGGTGGTAGTGTCTATGTGGTGGTAGTGATCTATGTGGTGGTAGGGTCTATGGGTGGTAGTGTCTATGTGGTGGTAGTGTTCTATGTGGTGGTAGTGGTCTATGTGGTGGTAGTGGTCTATGTGGTGGTAGTGTTCTATGTGGTGGTAGTGGTCTATGTGGTGGTAGTGGTCTATGTGGTGGTAGTGGTCTATGTGGTGGTAGTGTTACTGGTGGTAGTGGTCTAGTGGTGGTATTAGCTTATGTGGTAGTGGTCTATGTGGTGGTATGTGCTCTATGTGGTAGGGTCTATGTGTGGTAATGGTCTATGTGGTTGTTGTGGTCTATGTGGTGGTAGTGGTCTATGTGGTGGTAGTTATCTATGTGGTGGTATGATGGTGCATATATCACCAAACTATAGACACCAGCAGCACCACTTTTATAAATATTTAGACTTTTCAACTTATTCCTTCACACAGGGAACAAAATATTATACTAGGCAGAGACTTCAACTGTCTTTAAAGACATAGACGTTATTAAGTGACTGGCTGGAGTCACAAAACTACGTTCATGCGTGCATTCTGAGCAATTTATTGAGTATGATCCGCAAGGTGGAGGCTGGTTCGGTGCGCAGGCAATGAACTTCACTACAAGCGTCAACAATTTGCAGAATTACACTTATCTTCGTTCCGGGGCACATGGGTGTCGTTAGCAATGAGAAAGCAGACAGGCTGGCTGGCTCTGCCACCATATCAGAGGGCCAGCCAATGGATAGAGCTGACATTTAGAACGCCATCATAGTGTGTGGCTGCAGATAAGATTTTCATTTAAACCAATCCCGTCAACTACCAGATTGCAGGAGCTGAGTTTGAAGATTGGAGTAGCAAGAAAAGAACAGCACATATGAGTAGGCTCATTAATCAAAATTGAACTGGTACGGTCAGCCGCTGGACGCTGTTGGAGATATTGTGAAGGAGATCGTAGCACTATGGACATGTCCAGAGTGCAAAGGAGATATTCCAAACTGAAACTGGGGGAGATAATGATGCACGGGTGATGATGACCACACAATTTGCATCCAAGGGAATGTAGTTACGGTATGTTTGTGCATAGATAACTAGTGAGCCCGATGCTGGCTTGAAATGTTTTTGTACAGTGTGGGCAAGGTATACTTGCACTTGTGGGGAGTTTTACTGCCTTTCTATTTTGACATTTTTGTTCCATCTGTGCTGTTCTACATGCCTCGCAGGCCGAAGAATCGTGTCGAAGAAGTGTGCGCCAGGCTGATCTGTCTTGAGCAACATTTTCCCAGTTGTCGACATCTATGCCAAAGGATGTCATCGAGTTCTTGAGTGTGTCTTTGAATCGCTTTTTGTACCACCCTGTGAGCGTTTACTGCTATGCAGCTCACCATACAAGAGTCTTTTTGGTATTCTGAAATTCGGCATTCGAGTCACATGTCCTGCCCATCGTGTCTGGGACTACATCCTAATTGTATAGATGCTGGGAGAGCAGCTCTTTTAGGACCTATGTATCTCTCTCTCTCGCGATCGTTCTTTTTTGGCCATTTTGATCATTCTTATTGTGATACATAAACAGCCTTTGCCAAGAACGTATTTTTACGTCACATCTTCAGCACCATTTGGAGCTCTGGTCCTTCGGTGACATGTCCAGGTTCAGCCAGCGTTTACTCGGTTCGCTCTCCGTTCTGTAGCAATCTAGTGTTTTTACAGTGTGGGGCAGCTATCCCCCACCTCCTTAGTCGGCTCTTACGACATGCGTGGCAGGTAACAGTGGTTCTATTCTTTACACCCCAATTTGGGCCCCGTTAACCACTCGGACGGGATATCTGTATCTGGGATCATATCCTGCCATTTGATGTTCATTATTTTTCTGAGGCAGACTGTGTGAAAGTGGTTTAGCTTCCTTGCATGTCATTGATATACAGTCCAAGTCTACATGGGTGAAGAAGGACTGGAAGCACGACATACCTTCAGTTTTGTAGTTTGGGCAATACTACATTTGATATTAGATGGTGAGATATTAGAATATAAATTAATAGTCAATCACCCAAGCCATCAGAACAGTGCAAGACAAAAACAGAAAACCACAACACTAAGCAACAACCAAGTAAGAGTGTGATGGCAAAAGAAGAATTATTAGCGCAAACAAAGAAAGCACGCACACACACCAGCTAGACACATCCTAAAACACTTAAACACACAAACAGTGAAAGCACACACACACACCAGCTAGACACATTCTAAGCCACACAAACAGTGAAAGCACACACACACCAGCTAGACACATTCTAAGACACACAAACAAAGAAAGCACACACACACCAGCTAGACACATTCTAAGACACACAATGAGAACATAGGAGAGAATGACTTTATTTTTGGTTAAAATAAATCTTTATTTCAGAAAACTTTAATACAAACAATTTGATATGACAAAAATCGTAATAAAACGTGTTTTGTTTTGTAGTGAAAATGTTATAATTAACAATCACATGACTGTATGTGATGAAAGTGTATTTGTTATGTACTCTATCTTTTTCTTCTTCTTCTCTTGTTCGTCTGCTGTTAATTCAGGCAGAAAGTCATGACGTCTGGTATTGCGCTTCTGACTGATTTTTACGTGACACCTATATTACCCTTTTATGGGTCTCCCTCAACCATACGGACAGCCTCGTCGATTTCAGAGGTACGTTAAGCTTAGATCCTTCAAGAGTGATCGTTACAGGAGACCTGTTGTCCTTGTAACTCTTTCTCGGACAGAGTTAGTTAGTGAAGGCAGAACGGTTAACCCTCCGTGAGTGTGGGTTCAATTCGCGGGCTGGCAGAAAAGCCACAGGTTCCCCAGATTCACGGTGTTCGTGGCACCGAAATGAAGGGTTACGATGTCCATGGTACCGAGCCGAGGGCTGAAAGCTCAAGTGCTTCTGGATCAGGGTAAAAAAAGGCAGAATGGATGACTTCTTTATCAAATTCCCTGCCTTTGGTGAGGTCATTCTGTACGCATTGTAAGATAAGCACTCTTTAATGATCTTTTTGTGCCGTAAATTTGGGCTTGGATCTATGCCAAAGAGTATTAGCTACTCTGCGCTGACTGAGTGAGGTTGTTCCGGTAAATATCTGAGCGATCTCGACCCTTTTAGGGCTAGTCACAGGAACGGTCACCTTTCTTGTATTCGTTGCTCCTTTACGATAATTTTTGCAGTATATTTGGGCATTATGATCTTCGCCAAAGATCATGTCTACAATATGCACTCTTTCTGATTATATGAAGGTCGTTCGGATTAGGACCATTCTCAGTCATTGGAGGCGCATGTGCTTTGTCATACAAACGATCATATGTTGGCGGTATGTTTAGTCTGTATACGATCTGAGCCATAGTGTTTGGATGCCATCTTACTCTGTGTATGATGATTGGCGTCCGAAAAGTATTGCCCTTAGTCAATGTCTGGGTTTGTACCAGTCATGCCTTTGCATTATCGGCCTTACTTTTCTATCCACTGTGAGTTTGTTCTTGAGTAGGTGTATTCTCAGCCGTTTCGGGCGCATGTTGGCACTTGCAAGGTTTACTCTGCATTATCCCTGTCCCCAAGAAACACTGGGCTGGGGCTGCGCACAGATATTTTAGAGAGTCGTTTCAATTGGCGCTAGCAACGCAACTGAAATTTTGCACTGCCAACATCACCCTCCTCAGATCTTCCGGGATGTTAGTTATAAATGCAACAGTACCTTGCCCAGTTGTCCCAGGAGGGTAGTCTTGTTAGGTATCACCCACCCCAGTTCTTCCGGGGATGTTAGTTGTTAATGCAACAGTACCTTGCCTGCTTGTCCCATGGAGGGTAGTTTCGTTAGGCACTAAAACGCAACTTTAGGATTTGCGCTTGTCCAACCTTACCCAATAAATGTATCTGTGCTAGTCCTTTGATATGGAGTTTACCGCAATCTTCCCTTGTGTCGACACGATACGTTACTGCGTTTTCAGAGATACTTGCAGAGACTTTTGATTCGTTACGCATCTTTCTTATTTATTCTTGCCCCACAGCTAGCAATTTGTTTGCCCCCTCCTCAGGGCTTCGAGTTTCACCCCATGTGGGCCCACGTCACTTCTCTAGATGCACCTCTCATCCGTTCATGTTCATTTGTACTACACTTCCCATTGGCAGGGAAACTGGTAACTGTGGTACGACCGTTGACCACATTTCAAGCTTGTGTATGGGCCCTTGCTCCGCAGGTGGCAATTTGTTTGCTGCCCTTTACTCCGGGGAAGTAGGGATTCATTCAGCGATGACTCGTACACTGCTGTTTCTTAATGTTCTGCAACTTGGGCAATATTTTATAGGACATCAGCCAGAAGACGCATGCATTTTGTTCGTAAATTTTGGGCCTGCATTGCTTTTTCGTGCTTGCACTACTACCACTACATCTATCTCTCCCTCAATCCCTGCCCTCTTAGCCAGACTAGAACCAATGTCTGTTTCCAGGGTCACCACGAAGAGATGGGGAAGGATCTTGATTAGTGCCAGCTCACTAATCCTGGCACTGCGTTGTCCGCATGCGCCTTTGACCCCACTTTCACTATCTATGATCACATACTCAAATCCCTCACTTTGTCACTTACCTGTTCACTTTCACCAACCCACATTCGTTCAAATTCGCATACATAGAAGTTCAAGAAAGATCATCTTCTTCTTCTTGAACGCTCCATATCGACCACTTGTTAACCACTCTGTGTGATCTGTATATGATCTGAGCCTAGGAGCAATTGTGCATTTTATGCACCTACAAGTAGACCAGCACATCCAATTTCTGCTTTGCTTTTTATTTACTAAGGTAGTTTCCCTAGCTCCTACATCAGTCACCTCTTTTTACATGCCTTGTAGGTCGCAGTGGTACTATTCTTTGTTTCCTTGCTGGCCCGGCACTACACGGACGCTACAACATCATCAAATATAATTTAAATGCAAAGCAAAATGCATTTTACTCGAGAGTGGTAATGCTTCTTCTTCTTGCATTCGTTCTTTATGACCAATTTTAATCACTCTTTGCGATATGTTTGATCTTTGCCAAGAACGTGTATACGTTGCACATTGGTTTGTAGGCCCTCAAAAGCATAGACTTCTACATTTTTAGGACATGTGCATTCGATTTCAGCCAAGCCTTCTTAGATGCCTCTTACGACATGCATGGCAGGTAACAGTGGTTCTATTCTATACACCCCAAATTTGGGCCCGGTAACCACTCGGGCAAGTGGTAATACAGTAGATACCATCCCACTGTGGTATACTCGGCAATGAAACTCCAAACATATTGGCAAAAGATACATGTACACACGTTTTTGTATCACTTACTCCAAGCTTGTCACAAACAGCCATGAGATATGGCAGTTGGTATCTCGTTGTTAAACAGGAAATGAAACTCCCAATACCATAACTTAATAAATGAATGTCTTGCATATCATCTGTAGATGTAGACACTGGTTCAGCAGAATTCATAAGGAAGACATTCTGGTTTAAAGTTGTGCTGGTTAGAGGTACAGGAGGGTTATGGTGGGAGCTCTCGTAGACTGTAAGTTTAGAACAATTGGGGTCTCGTATCTGGAAAAAAAAGAAACAAGATTTTTTTAATGGAGAAAGCATATTATGTCACCATGAACAGTAAAAGGGATCAAAGGCGCAAGGAAGTGGCGCGCCAGGATTAGAGAGCTGGTTCTAATCCCCTGCTCTCACCTCCACGTGGTGACCCTGGTAACAGACTGTGGTTCCGGTCTGGCCAAGAGGGCAGATGCTGTGGGAGAGCTACTCTGGGGCAAGTAGAGATGCAAAGGTAGTCATGCTTGATGGGATCCGCCTGCAACACAGACGAGCGAACTCCCAGAGTGACTATTAATGCTCGCCTCTCTCGGCCGATGGGAAAAGCTAGAACGGTACATGTGGAACTTGCGGGGCGGAACTCGGAGCCCACGCATTCTCTTGAGCCGATGGGTATGCCGGGTGATGAGTTGGGCCGCACGTTGGTCCACATGAGTCAGAGTCTAGCCCCATCACAGAGATGAGGGCACGAATCAAAACCATCGAAGGGACGTTGTGTGGCGAAATTCGGAGCCCAAGCATGCTCTCTTTAGCCACCACTCTTAAAGTCGATGAGTATGCTGGGTGCCGAGTTGAACGCAAGCTGGACCACATAGGTAAGCACTGGCCCCATCACAGTGATGGGGCATGACCAAAGCCATCGAAGAGACATTGACCCGTGTATGGCGAAATTCGGAGCCCAAGCATGCTCTCTCTAGAGGCACTACCCTAAAACCGATGAGTATGCTGGGAGTCGAGTTGAGTTGCACATAGGCATCATGGGCGAAACTCGGTTTTGCCCCTCGAGGTCGGACAACCCACTGGGAATTGACGGAAATAGTGAGGTAGGCACCAGGGCAGAGCATGTATGCACGATGGCAAAGCCATAGTGGGCCCCATCGAGGGGCAGGCCGGCACGGCAAGTGAGGCAAGCACTGCAGCGACAGGCATGAGGGTGTGCATCCCACCCACATGAGCAGAACAACTGGAAAGCCCAGCAGAGGCTAAACCAGTGCAAGCGCGGCAGCTGCAAGCGTGGCAGGCGAGAGGGTGTACGTCCCACCCAAATGTGCAAAACAACTGGAAAGCCCAGCAGAGGTAAAGCCAGTGCCCATTTCCACCTGCAGGGAACTACTGCTGCCTTGTAGTTGATTGGGGACAATCAAAGGCTAGCGGAGCAAACAAACCTGAACGGCGGCAAACCAAGGTGTTCATTAAAACGACCGGTTTTACTGGGCAGATGGCGTTCATAAGCCCAGGAGGGCAGGCCGTCTAAGGGTCGCTGCCCTGAAAGAAAATGGCAACCCACTGCCTTATGGGTCACGGCTGGGGACAGTCAAAGGCTAGCAGAGAGCGAACTGCACATAATAGCTGGCTGAAATCGAACACCCCACCGAAGGATAAGCAACTGTGCACAAATAGGTGCTGAAGGTTGGTGCATGTACATTACGTTCTGATGTTTGGCTGTTTATATATCACAAAGAGAATGATAAAATCTAGCCTTGAACGATCGAAGAAAAAGAAGAACAGTAAAAGAGCATTGTTCAACACAATATTTCTCCTGACATTATGCTATCAGTGCCAAACCTGGACGCTGACATCAAATGATAGAAGAAAACTAGTCATGACAGAGATGACAACTACTAAAACTATGTTCAACAACATACAACTATTAAAACTATGTTCAACAACATACAACTACTAAAACTATGTTCAACAATAGTTTTGCAACCAAGCATAGGTTCGCAACCAAGGCCTTCCAAGCCCGCCTATCCAAGGTCATTTTTCCAGATCTCGCCATCTCTCCCGTTTTTGCATTCCATCTCTAACTCCCGTCTCCAGGTGTTTCTGGGTCTTCCCTTACTTCTATTGCCCTGGGGTTCCATCGGAGAGCCTGTCTCGCGATGCTGTCAGAGGGTTTCCTCAGTGTGTGTCCTATCCATCGCCACCTTCTGCTCATTATCTCCTGTTCCACCTGCCGTTGTTCTGCCCTATCCCACAGTTCTCTGTTTGTGGTCTTGTCATACCATCTCAAATGGAGTATCCTGCGTAGGCATCTATTGATGAATGTCTGCAGTTTTTTGGTGTTCACCTTAGTCATTCTCCATTCAACAACATACAACTACTAAAACTATGTTCAACAACATACAACTACTAAAACTATGTTCAACAACATGCAACTACTAAAACTATGTTCAACAACATACAACTACTAAAACTATGTTCAACAACATACAACTACTAAAACTACGTTCAACATACAACTACTAAAACTATGTTCAACAACATACAACTACTAAAACTATGTTCAACAACATACAACTACTAAAACTATGTTCAACAACATACAACTACTAAAACTATGTTCAACAACATACAACTACTAAAACTACATTCAACAATATGATGATGATGATGGTTTCATGATTCTATGAGTATAAATTAAATTTAATGAAACCAATATCTGTTTCGAGAGAAAGTAGAAAATGTGAAGTTTTGAATATTTCTGTTCACTGCTAACAAGAGGTGGAAATGGGATGAAGGAAATTTAAAGTAGAACAAACACATCCTTACAAAAAAAATTAAACAACTAAAAACAGTATGGAATGGAAGTGATAAAGAAACAAAGATCAGAACAATAAGAGTATGTATATTCCCAGTGACAACATATGGGTGCGAAGGATGGACATTTAACAAGGCAGTGGAAAAACATGTGTTTTTGAGTATAAGTGTTACAGAAGAGTCTTTCGTATATCATGGACCATTTGGTTAATGGTTACTAAACTGACTTCATTGCACTCCGGGCAGACCCATAGGTGCTCAGTCTCCCCAACAGATATCGAAGAGTATGCATACTGATGGTTCCTGTGGCTCGCTGATTAAACACACTTCTCACTCTGCCTCTCAGGCATCCAGTTCGACTTGAACAACGGGTAACTCCAAACTGTTTAAATCGCTTGATCGATTCAACATCGATTTTAGTGTCCTCATCCAACAGAGTCGTGAAGAGACAGAAGAATATCCCCTTATCCATCTTCAACTCCCTAACAATCGATGCTGTTGATGCAAGCCTGTCCGCTCTCTCATTACTGTAAACACCCTCATGCGCAGGACAGTATATCCACGTAAGCCGCTGGAGGTTAGAAACTTCTATAGACGACATCCACTCATACCGAAACCTGCGCTTCTGGATCTTGTGAAGCATCAACTGAGTGTCAGATACAACAGCTGCCCCAGTAAATGAAGTCCCAGAAATCCAATGGAGGGCAGCAGTAATGGCCTCAACCTCCATCCTCATACTAGAAGTAGTTGTCCTGTATGCCCCACTTCACTCTGCAACAACCCTACCATGCGCATTAGCCAAGAAACCCCAGCCATGGGTTTCATGGACCCATATCATGGACCTAGAAGAGAACAAATAGATATATCCAGACAGATCTCAAAATCAAAGAAAAACTGGCTGATGCTACAAATAAGAATGAGAAAATGGAAGTATTTTGGACATATAAAATGACATGAAGGGTTGGAGAAGACTATCATGGAAGGAGGCATCCTGGCAAAAAGGAAGAAGAGCAAGACCATGGAGAAGATAGATTCAAGATTTAACTGATGGTTTGAGCTTGACGATTGCAGAGACTGGACATCTGGCTTATGAGAGAGAGAAATTCCATAGGACTGTTAGAGTAGCAAAGTTCTGCTCAAGACAAACTATTTGATGATGATCTGTTTTCTAGATTTGTCACATTGTCTTCAAAATCCCCCTCCGAGAATGATCCCATGGTGCACAAGTCTATCACATTCCCGCTAGAATACACAAATTCCATCTAAGGAAAACTGAAATTTTATGACACTAAAAGAGCTATGAACAACACAATCTTTCTCACAACATTATGCACGCCCGAGTGATTACCGGGACCCAAATTCAGGGTGTAAAGAATAGAACTACTGTTACCTGCCACGCATGTCGTAAGAGGCGACTAAGGAGGTTTTGCTGAAATCGGATGCACATGTCCTATACGTGTAGAAGTCTATGCGTTTAGGGGCCTACCAAACCAATGTGCAACATATACACGTTCTTGGCAAAGATCAAACATATCACAAAGAGTGATTAAAATTGGTCGTAAAGAACTAACGCAAAGAAGAAACTAAGTTGCAACTTTACGTTTCACCGAGACGGAAAGATATAAAATAAGACAACACAAGAAATGAATTGCTCTGATAACATCATATAAATCTTGTTATGAATAAACTACCTTCTTGATGAAGATGGTAGAGAACCTTTCCAAGCATTTAGTAAATGTTGCGCAGGCTTTCAGTTATCGTCAAATAGCTTGTGATTGTCCAGAGCAGAACTTTGTCATCCTAACAGATTAAGTCGTTCAGATCAGTCCTACTGGAGGATACTTGACGCCATTAGATTGATGGTATTGGCCGCCATACGACGTAATTTTGGGATTTAATTCATGTTCAGCTGGGCTAACCCCCACGATCAGGATCCTGAGGATCACAGGACGGATCAAATAACAAATATTAATTCAATAATTTTCTTATTCATCGATTCAACAATTCATCCCTGCATAAATAAGTAATACATGCGTATAGCGACGTACGAACAATTCTTAGTTCAGTCCTAAGACTGAGTAGGCCATGCTAAACACTCACACTGTTATTTATTTTATTGTCATCTCAGTCTTAATATGTGTGAAGATCATCGGCATCATTCGAGTCACAGATTTTGACAAACAAAATATTTCAACGATCACAACTACTTACATACAACAATCTAGCCGCTTTTTAAAGTTCTGCAGATCTAAATATTCAGATGTATTCTTCACTGGTAGTGGTTGGCAAACTTGTGTGCCTTTCTTGCCAGTTCGAACAATTCGTCGCCATGTTTGTTGACATGAATGATTTAAAGCATGGATCTGTAATTCTCTACTAGCAAGGAAACAAAAGTAACACTTCTAATGGCAGAGTATGCATACGAGTCATGAACAAACAAACATTAAAGAGGAAAACGATGAACAATACAAATGTCTAACGAAAGGACTAGCTAATCAGAACCGGTTTAAATAGTAAATAGACAAAACACAATGCGGAGCCTACCTGGGAGGAACTTTTGAGTTTTTTCAAAATGGCTGCTTGCATCTTGAACAACCTGAGATTTTTGTTAGTTGCTTCATGGTATTATTATTAATTGTGCATTTTTTTTTGCTCCTCGCAGCTTATGTCTATAAGTCTAAAGTTGATTTAAACAAAATAATCTTATAAAAAACTCCAGCGAAGTATCTTATAAGAGTAACAGCATACTCGACTTTCGACCAACCAAGGGGCCAGCCAAGGTTGGAACATAATCGAGCCTAAGGCCGCCCACTTTATAGACCCCGGGACATACAAAGTTGCCAGCTTGTGTATTTAGAACGTTAGCATCTTTACTCTAAACGTCCGACCCAACTTCGCCCCAGCCTTTCGTACCTTCTGCATGCCATATGGGGACGTTCACAGTCTCGACCCCAAGCTTTGTGATCACAAAGGCGTAGTGACACACAAGACTGGACGTTGGACCTCTCGAGAAAGAGCGTCTCGAGAGGCGTCGAAGACATGCCGGACTAGGACTAGTGCTCCTGTGGAAGTTTGACCTTTTCGCATCTTCTCCCGACCACAGACATATCAATACTTGAACTTAACTGGCTTATATACAACAATAATTGTATTTTTCTCAAATTTGCTACGGATATTATAAATACGACTTCAAAGAAAATAAAGTAAATAGTGCAAATGTAAACATATTTCTTGCAAACACTCAAAATCAGTACGAGAATTATGTTTACTTAAATATGAAATTTTCTTGGATTGTAAAATTGTGTGTATGTTTTAGAAAATAATTAATAATATTTAATCTGATTTCTCTTCTTTTTACCTCCCTTACAAAAAGTAAGTTGGAACTCTCTAATGTAAGAAGAAATACCCGGAAGTAGTTCTTTCGTAAATCAAAATTATACACATAGTATCATACTCATAGTATATACATTTTGTTAATGAACCAAGCAATTTCCATCAACAACCATTTTTCATTCAGCTAATGTAAGTCTTGTTTAACCATTTATGCAGTGAAGCTTATGATCTTGTTGTTAAGTCAATGTTGTAATAATTAAATTAATAATTAAATTAAATAATTGTTGTCATTGAGAACAATTATTAGTTCAATTACAATCATTGATTAAATCAATGAATGAATATACTATTATTAAATTTAAATTAGTTGAATTATGAATAAATCGAAATGAATTGAATCAATCAATGATTGATTATTGTTGATTAAAATTAATCTTAATAGATCATCATGCTGTATAAGTGTAGACCACTACAGTATATCATTGAGGCGAGATGATGGGCCAGTCCAATGGGGATATACGGTTATGATACGACTATCACTATATAATGCTAATGCTATCATTGCCATGGACAGAAAAACAGACAAATAAATACTGTATAAACTGTATACAAGTTCTGTACAAACTAGTAATTAAGACTAAGACACAATTACTTATAGGAAATAAAACGAATAAAATATTATGGATCAAAACATATCATGTATGCACAGACTGATCAAAACCTTATAATAATTTATTAGAGGCGAAAGTTTAGGGACGAAGAGAAAGTGGAAGGCCGATAGATCAGTGGGAGAGAAACATTAAGAGATAGACAAATTACAACCTGGCAGAGTACAACATATAGGCAAGAGACTTTATAGACCCGGGCTGTTAAATCAATGCAAAGACGGCACCTGGTGATAATCTTGGTTTATATAATTAATTCATTGATATCTGCATTGTATTAATTATTTTGACCCATGTTTGACGAAGCTCGTCACATCTGTAATTTAGTTAGAACTCTCTGATGTAAGGAAAAGTACATGAATAGTAACTCGGATGTAGTTCTTTCGTAACTCAAAATTCTACATGTAATTTGCAAATTTTGTTAATGAATCAACCAATTTCCAGTAAAAATACTTTTCATTCGGCAAATGTAAGCATCGTTTAACCTTTTATGCAATGAAGTGTCATAGGAAGTTATGATCTTGTTGTTAAGTCAAATGTCTCACAGCGGTTGATGTCAGCCCACATGTCATACTCGTAGTTTGTTATTGACATCATTGTATTAATTGTTGTCATTGAGAACAATCAATGAATTATGCTAAACAAATAGTGGAACTTTCATTAACCGGTGGAACTCATGCGCCAAACAAGTCCGTCACACAGTCTGACTGATTTTTAACCAAACATTTTTGATTTGTTTGAACTTCTGAAAAACTTTTGAAAAGCTTTGTATTGTTTAGTTCAGTAATATAATTATATTTGAATTCAGCATCCTATTTTAGATTTGTTAGTGAAATTTTGGAACAAACTGGACATCAAACAGTAAACTAAAATAAATTTATTTCAAGATGTACAATTTTACTGACTGCGTGACGTTCGGTCATATCACCATATTGATTGTCAAATATCTTTCTACCAGTGGCTTGCCGTAATAATCTATTATTATACTTGATACTATTGACTATTAGTTGTAGTTTTATTTTTATAAATATATTATTATAAATTTGAATTTAAAATGTCATAATCATATATTTTATGTTTTAGATTCATCATCATCAAGGTGCATATCCTTTATAGGACGTTGCTCTCTTTGCGGCACATCTGAAATTCACTCTGTCTCTAGCCAGTTCACCCACTTCGTCGATGGTCATATTCATGGTTTCTTTAATATCTTGTAGCTATCTTCTTCTTGGTCTGCCTCTGCGTCCTGGGACCCTGCCCTCAAATATTGTTCTTTCCAGGCCATCGTGACGCTTAATGTGACCAAAGTATCTAATTGTTATGTATAGTATGTTGTTTATCAGCCAATTCTTTTTAGCATTTAGTTCTTTCAGGACATCAGTGTTCTTTCTTTTTTCTGTAGCATTTAGTTTTGAAGGACTGGATTTTTGTTCTTGTTTTTTGTGTAATAGTCCATGATTCACAACCATGTTTTAGATTAGTTGATTTTAATTTAACTTAATTTTAATTTAATAATAATTTATCTGTATGAGCATGAATTAATTAAATTAAATATAATTATTATAAATCATTTAAATGAAATGAATCCAAAACACTTCAAACAGGATTCTATTTTATTATTATAGTATTGAGATTGCTCTTTTCTGGAATGGTAGAAATGTATACTACTACGGAACTGAGCTTGACTGAATCATCATCATGACATCTATTGAAGATCTCTCTGGATCGTTCTTTTTCGGACATTATAATCATTCTTATTGTGATATATCAACAGCCTTTGCCAAGAATGTATGTTTGACATCACATCTTCAGTACCATTTGGGGCTCTGGTGCTTGTCCTTCGGCAACGTGTCCGATTTCAACCAGAGTTTACTGGGTTCGCTCTCTATCAGCCTTTGACTGTCCCCAGCTGACCTGCAAGGTAGCAGGATTATTGAAGATCTGAGAGCCCATTTAGTGAACTTTGTACCAGAGATTTATGTCCAGAAAGGATATGTAGCACAGCTGCTCTTTGATCATTGCAGACCAACTCATGTGGATGTGATAAAGAATGTGAAAGCTTTAGTGCTTGCTATGGGCATAGAAAAGGATAAGTGTATCGACAATGTTCATCTTAAAAATAACGTTATATGTTTTGATAAATTACTGCGACTAAAGAACAGATCTTTGAGTCAGCAGTGATCTTCCAGCATGTTTTGGTAAATTACTGCAACTAAAGAACAGATCTTTAAGTTGGCAGTGGTCTTCCAGTATGTTTTGATAAATTACTGCAACTAAAGAACAGATCTTTGAGTCGACAGTGGTCTTCCGTTATGTTTTGATAAATTACTGCAACTAAAGAACAGATCTTTGAGTCGGCAGTGGTATTCCATTATATTTTGATAAATTACTGCAACTAAAGAACAGATCTTTGAGTCGGCAGTGGTCTTCCATTATGTTTTGATAAATTACTGCAACTAAAGAACAGATCTTTGAGCCGACAGTGGTCTTCCATTATGTTTTCATAAATTACTGTAACTAAAGAACAGAGAACAGATCTTTGAGGTGGAGTGGTCTTCCAGTATGTTTTGATAAATTGCTGCAACTAAAGAACATATCTTTGAGTCATCCATGGTCTTCCATTATGTTTTGATAAATTACTGCAACTAAAGAATAGATCTTTGAGCCGACAGTGGTCTTCCGCTATGTTTTGATAAATTACTGCGACTAAAGAATAAATCTTTAAGTCGACAGTGGTCTTCCATTATATTTTGATAAATTACTGCGACTAAAGAACAGATCTTTGAGTCGGCAGTGGTCTTCCGTTATGTTTTGATAAATTACTGCAACTAAAGAACAGATCTTTGAGTCGACAGTGGTCTTCCATTATGTTTTGATAAATTACTGCGACTATAGAACATATCTTTGAGTCGGCAGCGGTCTTCCATTATGGATCTTTGTCTGGAGATCTTTCCAATGCATTTTAAAAATATGTCTAGTTCTGTTGTGTTGCGGTTAGTTATTTCCATAGAATTACCATCTGTTTCAGGTGGACCTGTTAGGTCACCATCCCTAAGACAGCATTTCCTAAAGTGGAAGATGCCGTCCCCAGTGGGCGCTTAAGAGTTCTAGGGGGACTGATAGTGGGTTCACAAGAATTTAGGAGGTATTCAGGTGAACAGGGTTCGGTCGCTCCTTGAAGAAGAAATTAATCATAAATATTTTAAAATAAATTATTTTCATGATTTTGCGATTGAATAATCATTTAAAATTTGAATTCTGCATTTTAATTCATCTTACTCCTGTCTTACACGATCCATTTTTTCATCAATTTTTTATTTCATGTATATAATCATTTGAAATTGACCACGTATTACAGAAATATATATCAATTTTCTATGTCAAAGAGAAAATAGATCATGTATATATGTGGGAGGGAGTGTTGGGGAAACTGTTATAATTGGGAGGGGGTCGTTACAAAGTTTATGATGTGCAAAGTGGGCGGTGGTCCAAAACAGTTTGGGAATCTATGCCCTAAGAGATTAAGATGCAACTGTCATTGTGAAAGTTGTGCTAACATGCGGCCAACATTTGTAAATAAGAAGAAGAAGAATAATAGTTTACAGAGGAAGATCACAGAGATCAGGAAGCAGCGCAGCAGCGCAGTGAAAGATTGGTCACATATTTCTGTAGTATTATTCTGAGATATGTTGGGAACAGAATACATGTTCTGTTCCACATGGCTGTCATCATTTATACCTTGCGGGTGGAACTTCTGGATTTCTTTGAGTCAAAGTGCAACCGCAAGGGTGGGCTGAGGACAGTCATTGTTACAAATCTTCTTCTTCTGCATCCTCACTAGATTGGGATTTTGGATTCTCTAATAAAGGCAGCCGTCTGCCTCAGATTATCAGCCACGCCATACAGTTTGTCTTGGATGCTGGTGTAAGTGGACCACCTTTCTTCTCAATTATGCATACTGGGGGCAGTTTTGTAGGATATAATTCCTATGATTTCTGCTTCCTGTTTGTGCCGACCTCTTCCCGCAGGAAGTTTTGGTCACACTCGTGATGGTAGGTCTAACATTCTTTCTGCATGGCTAAATCTCCGAGGTAGATTGGCGACGTAGAATCCATTATCCCATTCCTCATTGTGAGGGGTCGTTGCACCATGTTATGCGCCTTACGGCCTGGTGCATCCATTTTCTTCAAGCATTTGTTTCGGGTTAGCATTTCCTAGCGGACATGTGCATCCGATTTCAGCCAAACCTCCTTAGTTGCCTCTTACGACATGCGTGGCAGGTAACAGTGGTTCTATTCTTTACACCCCAAATTTGGGCCCGGTAACCACTCGAGCGTGTTACAAATCTAAAGGATTCAATTGTTTTGGCTAAGCTTCAAGCCCTTGAGCTCTTCTCCAAGATCCTGACTGGTCCATGGATGTGAGTATTCTACAAGAATGAACTGCGATAGTCTAATCTCGAACTAATCAGTAAAACTAGGAATATAATTGTTCAATAATTTCATTGTACACTAGATTCCTGTGGTTGTATTCAATGTCTTTATACCATAACTAACCTGCTGCCTTGCAGGTCAGCTGGGGACAGTCAAAGGATAACGGAGAGTGAACTCAGTAAACACTGGTTGAAATTGGACACTTCGCTGAAGGACAAGCACTAGAGCTCCAAATGGTACTGAAGATGTGACTAAAACAAATGTTCTTGGCAAAGGTTGTTTATATATCACAATAAGAATGATCAAATTTGCCAAAAAGAAGCGACAGAGAGAGAGAGAGAGAGATATCATAACTTATTTGCTAGATTTTGTGAAAGTTGAAAACATCTTTATTCAATATTTTATGTGCTGAAACAATATTTTTATTTTTGCACAGGTCTCGGATGGTGTTTTTACGCAGTGCTTGTCATTCTTGGAGAAATGAAGAGATCCATCCACCATACTCTCCTGTACCCATGAAGCTTTTGGTGATGCCCTGGACCTGGATGAGTCTGTATCAAATTTTAGAAGTATAGATCCATCAGTAGGTGATAAATTTAGTAAAGTTGTTGCTGATCTGGCAGATGCTTTCATCTTTAAGCTCAACCACCAACTAAAGGAACATCTGTCTGGAAGTCTTTCAGAACCTACTGTAGCCGTGCAGGCAAATACTGCTGCGTGCCCTGCGGACAATATGCAAGCGGAGACAATTCTGGGCACGATGGATGCTTTATGGCGACGAGCTCCAAATGCTAACCTTGACTTCATCAATGGAAAAGTTAAAGGTATCCATAACAGAACACTTGAAGGGCTAGAGAAATTCTTTGTAGATCAACAGAGCCAGCTTGTCGCATTCGCTGTCCATCATTGAACTAAGGTGAAGCATTTGAGAAAACAAAGGAAGAAGGCTACAGAGGAAGCATGTGCCAAAAAACTATCAGGAAAAGCAAGAAAGAGAAACATGGTGTCATAGTTCCCAGGTGGCAGCTTACAGGCCAGACAGGTAGTTTAGATAGATAGGTTGGTAGATATAGTTGACTGTAGAGTTTCGCACCAAATCTGCATCTGCTCATTATAAGCAGATAGCAACGATAATACGAGAGATTGACGTAGGTTAGAGACAAAAGATAGGAGAGACAAGATGGCCGCCTAAATTAAACAATGCTAATGCAAAAGTGAAACGACGAGGAAATAATAAGATATTACGGGTTAATTCGAAAAAATGTAAACACACCTGGGTGGACTCAACTAGTAAGTGGCGGTTGTTTAAACGAAAGGTTCCTGACCGTTGCAGTCAGTATGGCGGGGTGCGGAGAAAGGAAAGGTGGCCTCGGTCCATTTTTAGAGAAACCACAGAAGAGAAATTCAATCTGAAGCAGGTTCAAGATTGCCATGTGCAAGAGACGAATCAATTGACATTGTCTAGTTCCAGTGACATGTCAATAACGACACAAGTAATTGGTGAAGTTCACGAAGATAGATCGCAACCAAGAAGAAATAGTGGTTACAGGATCCAACGAGTGTGCATACAGGCACGCAAAAGGTGATAATCTCCATGTAGGCAATGGTAATGAAAATATATGTAACTCTATGCAAATAAGCTTAAGAATGTCTGGGTCAGATACTGAAATTTTAAGTTCAGGTTATGAGCAAAATATTAGGTTCAACGCGAAATGTGATTTTAAAATCTGGTCCGATTCAGAACCAGTGCAACAGCGTGCGCAACTTGTGCGAAATTTTGTTGGTCAAATAGACTATGCGTTGTATCATAAGAGGTGTGGCGTCCACTCCATGGCCAGGCCTGTACAATGGAACACTATAGTGGTAATTGGGTTCTTTCTGCTAATTTTTAGTGCTAGTGCCCTGTGTTCCCATCAGCATGATTTGCAAGGGTTGATTCCTTCCATTTACGAGCAAGGGTATAGTCCTTGTCTTCTCTATTTAATGATTGGGGTCTTCATGATCCATGACAAAATACTGGGGGAGATGTTGTGAAGTTGGTACACGGGATCCCACTGATGTAACCCCCAGGGACGGTTCCGTGGGGAAGGCGTTCGATCATGATGAGGACAACCATGATTTGAGCGATTTGTACAATTCCCCAGGAAACCGAGTTTTCCTGATTAATGTTAACCGAGATTAATGTTAAACCAAATAAAGGAAATAATTGAGTTTTTGGTCGGGTCCTTGGACTATGAAGGACGCATTGTACTTCCTCATTTATTGAGATTATCTGATGTTAAGTCAGATAGGTAAATCATTTGGGAATTCGCTTGGTTCCTTGTGGGTTTTTGGATGGCTAGTAATGTTCCATTCATGGTGATTATGTACATGGGATTCAAATATTAGATATTGGTTGAATATGTTTGGGATTTTGGGGTGGATAATGAATACCTCAATGACGTTATATATATTATTGAATCAAATTTGAGAAATATTGGATATTGTTTGATTCCACTTGAGAATATTGTGGATTTTTTTAAAACCCCATTGAGGCTACATTTTGTTAAATGGATGATATTTAATGTATTTGGGATGTCAATTTATTCCTTTGGGGGTTGTGGGGTGGATGTTAAATGCCTCATGGAGGTCATATAATGTTGATATTTAGACATTATATATATGTTCTTCTCTGCCATGTTCAGTTTGTAACTTGTATTTTTTAGTTAGTTCTTTTCAGATAGCTAGACAAGACTCCAAAGATCATGAGTGACATAGGGACATGACAAGTACTGTGAGATAACCCCTGCCCATACCACGACATGTGAGGACAGGATGTTGAAGTACAACCACCTCACATTAATCAACTCTAACACTGCTTGGAGCATTTAACTACGAGTTTGGAATTTGCCGTCGGCGAGGCGCAGGTCTCCAGGGGTGTCATAGTTCCCCAGGTGGCAGCTTACAGGCCAGACAGGTAGTTTAGATAGATAGGTTGGTAGATATAGTTGACTGTAGAGTTTCGCACAAATCTGCATCTGCTCATTATAAGCAGATAGCAACGATAATACGAGAGATTGACGTAGGTTAGAGACTAAAGATAGGAGAGACAAGATGGCCGCCTAAGTTGAACAATGTCACTGTTGCTTCAAGACAAGTTTAGACAAGCCAAATCTGGAAATCCTGCTTAAATTCATGTTGCATACATATGATATCGTGCTTGTGCAAACCTTTTGTTGTCAAAGTAAGTGTTTCTGATAATAGTAGGCGATTACAAACTTTTCCATTGACAATGTTGAAAGCAGCTAGCGCCAACTGTCTGTAAATCTCAATGTTTCGTCCTGAGCGGTTAGGCTGAACAGCCGTTACCGGACTGTGTACGGTAGTACGTGATCTGCGTCGTGTGCAGCCGACTGGCAGCTACACAAAACGAATGTGGTTTAAGTAAAATCAAGCTTCACATGCATAGAGCCAGTTTTATATATGTTTCTGACGTCTAAATAGATTGCCGTTGTAGTCATGCATTATCATTCTGATGCAATAAAATTGCTGAGAAACCCAACGAAACCCCTACACTACTTCAATGGTAAGTAAAAATAAGTTAGAAGTCAACATTAAGATAGCGTTAGCCCAGTAGTTGCCATTAGTTGAATTAGATAAGTTTAAGGGATTTAGTAAAGTAGAATTAGATAAGTTAGAAAAATTTGTTAAATCTGATGAATCATTAATAGGTACTGATCTGCTTCATGTATGGGATGAAGACGGTAGTGATGTTTCTTATATGGAGAGAGTCGCCCGAGTGGTTACCAGGGCCCAAATTTGGGGTGTAAAAAATAGAAGCACTGTTGCCTGCCACGCATGTCGTAAGAGGCAACTAAGAAGGTTTGACTGAAATCGGATGCACGTGTCCGCTAGGGAATGCTAACCCGAAACAAATGCTTGCAGAAAACAGATGCACCAGGCCATAAGGCGCATAACATGGTGCAATGACCCCTCACAATGTGGAATGGGATAACAGATTCTACGGTCACCAATCTGCCTCGGAGATTTAGCCACGCAGTAAGAATGTCAGACCTACCATCACGAGGGTGGCCAACATTTACTGGGAAGAGGTCGGCACAAACAGGGAAGCAGAAATCATAGGAATTATATCCTACAGAACTGCCCCCAGTATGCAGACTTGAGAAGAAAGAGGTGGCCCACTTACACTAGCGTCCAAAACAAACTGTATGGCGTGGCAGACGGCTACCTTTATTAGAGAATCCGAAATCTCAATCTAGTGAGAATGCAGAAGAAGAAGATATGGAGAGAGTGATGTCATTTTGGACAAAAAAAGGTTGCCACTGCAACACCAGCAAATTCACATGTTAACTATATCTGCTTAACAGGCTGGAAGAAAAGTGATGAACCTCCATCTGAAGCGGAATACGATATGAACATTCAGAAATTATTGGTAGACTTTGCTCTAGGAGATGCTCATCATTAAGGTGCTTATCCTTTATAGGCGTTGCTCTCTTTGCAGCACATCTGAAATTCACTCTGTCTCTAGCTAGTTCACCCACTTCGCCGATGGTCATATTCATGGTTTCTTTAATATCTTGTAGCCATCTTCTTCTTGCTCTGCGTCCTGGGACCCTGCCCTCAAATATTGTTCTCTCCGGGCCATCATGACACTCGATGTGGCCAAAGTATGTAATTTCTCTGTATAGTATATTGTTTATCAGCCAATTGTCTTTAATTTTCAGTTCTTTCAGGACATCAGTGTTCTTCCTTTTCTAGGAGATGTGAGGTTTTTATAATTTTGTTGTAGAATATTCCATATATGATGCTTCTATTGGTTTTTATGATCCTGTTATATAATGTTCCATATGTGATGTACCAGTACTATATACTCCATTAAATTTATTGTCCACCTGTACAAGCAAAGGAAACCGCCAGGCCTGCGAAAACCCACAGGGGATCTCCCTCCTGTCAACCCTGGCAAAATACTGGCCGGGTCCTCCTCAATGGTTTCGATCACCGGGAACAGGACTTCCCTGAGACCCAATGTGGCTTCAGACAGGTTGGAAAAACAGACTGATATTTGCTGCTCGAACTACGGGAAAATCCCAAGACAGCCCGAACCTCTTTTGGTCTTTTCGATCTGAAAAAGGTTTTCCCCGTTAAACAGGGAGGGTCTAGGAAGATCAGGGAAAAAATTTGATCCCCAAGGAAATTCATAAAGTCGTTAAAATTTTTACGAGGGCATGAGGCATGTGTGAGGGGCTGTGAGCCTTCCATGTCACCAACGGCGTCAAACAGGGCTGTGTACGGGCCCCAACACTCTTCAGCATGATGTTTGCTGCCATGCTCACGGATTCTTTGGGAAGGCAACATGGGGAAAAATTAGATACAGGACAGACGGTAACCTATTCAATCTTCGGAGGTTAAAATCCTCCCCCAAGGTAAAAGAATCAACTATCTCAAACCTTTTTTTGCTGATGACTTCCCCTGCTCCAACTCTGAGGAAGAAATGCAGACTTACATGGACAAGTTCTCAATGGCCTGTGATGGGTTTTGGCCTCCCCAAACCAAAAAAACAGAGGTCATTTTCCCACCCCCCCTAGAAACAGTTTCGATCCAGTCATCAACATTAAACACCAGCTCCCAGTCAACGGACAACTTTGTTATCTTGGCAGCCCCCCTATCCAGATCGGCAAACATAGATTCTGAGGTCCAAATAGGATATCCAAAGCCAGTGCTGCTTCGGAAGGTTCGTGCACTGTGGGGCGGAAGGGGATAAGAAAGTCACAAAGCTGAAAGTTTCCAGGCCATAGTGCAACCCGCTGTGTAGCACTCTGGACAGTGTATAGCAGACACGGAAAAAAATTTAAAACCATTTCCACGGCTGTCTCGGAATACTAAAAATAAACTGGCAGGACAAATTCCCAGACAAAGTCCTCACAAACAAAGACCCCAAAGCGCAACACCCTGTTGCGAAGGCCCAACGAGATGGGTGGGCCCGTTGCTCAATCCTGATAAATATCCCAAAACAGTTGATGTATGGCAAAATTAAAGGGGGGCAACGTTTGCTGGTGGACAAAAAAATTTTTAAAGACTCAAAGTGTCTCTGAAATGTCGATATAGGCAAACGTGTAAATCCCTTAAGATCGCCAAATGTGGCGCTGAAACAAAAAAAAGGGGAAACCGAATAGCGAGAATCATCATATTGTTGAGTCACAGAGAAAAACGAGCAGGGGAAAAGACAGAGCACACAACAGCACATGTCAACCTTGATCATGTATCCCCCCTGTGGTCGGGGATTCTGTTCTAGGTTTGGGACTCTACAGTCACCTCCGCACCACCAGAGGGGTAAACAGTACGCTGAGTTTTTGTCATAGCTTCATGGGGCTAATATTGATATACCAGAGACTATAGCTTTTTTGATTTCTATACAGAAAAACGTTGATTAACCATCACTGTATGGGGGGGACTTTTGACGGAAAAGAATAGATGGATAAAAGAAATCTTTTAATACATAGGGCAGTTTTCCCGGGGTTGGGATAAAAAAATTTTTTAAAAAGTGAATAATACATACATATTGTATTTTTTTTACAAACGATAAATATAAACCATTTGATAGCAATGTACAGATATTATTGTAATATTATAAACCTATGTTTTTTGTTCTTTTGGGAAGGAAAGCTCAGAGAACCAAGACTGATGGGTAGGATTTGCCATAAAAATCACTGCTCCACATGGTAGAACCTCCAATGAATGGCTTAGACGTACCATTAAACTCTGCACAGTAACAGGCCGGTCCATCTTTGTGTATATGCACCAATACTCCCTAAAGCCAGACGTAAAGATAAATTTTGGGGAGATACAATCAGAAATCGGTAAAATTTCCCCAAAAACAACACTATTCCTAATGGGGACTTCCCCCCAGGTTGGGCAGATACAAATCTTGGCCTTTCCCCTTTGGGAAAAACATGGTACGGGAAAATTAATGAAAATGGACATCGGCTACTGGAGATATGCAACTCAACCTCTGCATCCCTTTCTTTAATCCAAGCCCTGCCAAAAGGTGTCCTGGAAAACCCCGTTCACATAGATGGCATCAACTAGCCCTGGTATAACGAGGCGAAAAGTGATAAACAATGTGCTGCACTGTAGCTACCATAGTGCTGACTGTACACTGACCATTCACTGATATGTAGCAAATTTTGGGTTAAAAAATAAAAACACCCCACCATTGAAGGGGAAAGGATGCCCACATTAACACAAAATCCACTAAACCGAAATAATACAATCTTTTTCGTACATTGGGAAAGCATTCTCCAAAGCACACCAAAAGGAAATGAAACAAATGGTCCACATGGGGGATCCATATAAAATTTTGGCCAAACCCCCTTTTGGGCCCCCGAGATAGGAAAAACCCTTTTGGTTTGCTGAAAACATATAAAGTTGGGTCGCAGAAAAAAGAACTGCTCTTCAGAACCAAAAAAACAATCCAAGGTCAAGTCATTTCTTGCTCTCAGATCTGAAAAATTCGCAAAAAAAAACAGCCAGGCGATGTGAAAACGACTACTGGCAGGAGTTATGAAAATTCCACTCTCTTTGATACTGGAAACAAAATGTTTATGAGGCATTGGGAAAGGGCCTTTTGGTCCAATTATAAAAAAGACTGCCCCTTTTAAAAACAAAAACGGGGGAAATTGATCAAAAAACAGAGGGGCCTGGGTGGAAAAACCTAGAGTTATATTCCCCCAAAATTTTTAATTGACACCCGTTGATGTAATTAAAGCTCTTCCAACCTGGAATTTAGACCAGATGCCATCAGAGGTAAAAATCAATTTGCAATCGACACCTGGCAATTGGGAAAGCAACTGGAAAGGCCCATCCCCCGAAGTAATCAAATGTCTAAACAAATTTCCGCCCACCCCCAACATCAAAGGGGCTCATCTAACAACAACGCATAAATTATTGCTCATACATCAGTTATATCAGTTTGGACTCAATTTCTGTAAAACATTTTCATATCCATAAAGGTTGTCCATATATTTTTCTTCTTTTTTCAAGATTAATTTTCCCAGTTGTTGCACTGAGTCAAGACTCACTTTTGTAACTTTCCCTATAAAAATATGCAAACTCATCTGTCTTAGTAGGATGCCTCTACAGAACTTTGTTCCAAGACCAATTTTCCCTAGATTAAATCAATCAAGTGTCATGCCAGCGGGTAGGCAATCATGTCTCTAAAATTTTCTCCCCCCTTGGTACAGAACTTTGTTTCCCAAGACACAAGTTTTCCCTAGATTCAATCAATCAAGTGTCATGCCACCCGGGGCGTGGGGCAATCATGTCTCTCCACAACTCTCTCCCTTGGTACAGTTAATCAGTTCACGTCAATTTTTTGCAACCACGATGTCAACCACCCAACATCTTCTCCCTCTGTCTTACCATCTCCCCTTTCCCCCTGAATTTTTACCTGTTGTCATCAAATGTTCTAAACCTCCTCTTGCATTATACCCCGAAGAACCTTGACTGCCTGATTCTTATTTTTTGAAAAGGTTTTTTTGCGGCGGGCCCTGATTTAAAACCTCATAAAAATTTGGAATTGTTGATTGTCTAGTCACCATTTATCGTTCGTTTTTGCCATTGCTTTCTAAAGGGTGTGCTTAATAATTCCCCCATGCAACATATTTGCTTTCAAACTGCCTGCTGGGGTTTGAACCGTCCGGTTGTGACGAGAACTATCTTGGCCCAAAGTAAAGATAGTCGCCCATATGTAGGGGTTTTTTTAAATTGTCACCCCTGTTGTTCATTTTTTTAAAAAAAGGCCTTTTTGGTAAAAAGCTTTTTTGGTCATTGTTTTGTATTTTGTAAAACTACAGTACTTTGTTATTACGTGTTTGAAATTTACAGTTTACCCAGTCTCCATCTATATTGAGAGTAAAGATGAAAAAATGAAAATCGTGGCATATCCCAAGGTTAGCCATCAACCACAGTAAACAAGTCGTTGATTTTCTAGGCACCACTTTGTTCAGTAGTTTCCATTTTCTGACGGGGGGCCCCATCGCCTTTGTTAAAATCAACAGAAAAAATTTTGCAAGCAAACTGCCCGGGGATTCGAACTCAGAACGTGGGGTTAATGAGAGTCACAACCCCCTGGGCCCCAAGCGCCACACCTGTTTTTACGAGTTCAGTCTTTTTGCATGGGTCCCCCAGTTATATAGTTCTGTCTTTTCTCTGTTTTTCCATTTTGTAATTCTGTCTCTCTCTCTGTATGTCTTCTACCCAGTTACCCTTTTGTCTGATTATTGTAGTTCTGTCTTTTTATGTCTTCTACCCATTGTAGTTCAGTCTCTCTGTATGCCTGTCTATCCAGTTATCCTTTTGTCTATTATATGTATTTCTGTCTCTCTGTCCTGTCTACCCAGTTATTAATTCTGCCTCTTTTGTATGTCTGTCTACCCAGTTATGTGTTCTTCTCTCTCTGCATGCCTGTCTACCCAGTTATATAGTTCTGTCTCTCTCTGCATGCCTGTCACCCAGTTATATAGTTCTGTCTCTCCCCTGCATGCCTGTCTACCCAGTTATATAGTTCTGTCTATCTCTGCATGCCTGTCTACCCAGTTTGTAGTTCTTTCTCTCTGCATGTGTCCCCCAGTTATGTAGTTCTCTCTTTTGCATCCCTGTCTACCCAGTTATATAGTTCTGTCTCTCTCTGCATGCCTGTCTACCCAGTTATATAGTTCTGTCTCTTTTTGCATGCCTGTCTCCCCAGTTAAAAGTTCTGTCTCTCTCTGCATGCCTTCTCCCAGTTTTAGTTCTTTTCTCTTCTCGCATGCCTGTCTCCCCAGTTATGGTTCTGTTTCTCTGCATGTCTTCTACCCAGTTATTCTATCATCATCATCTCAGGTGCCGTCCCCACATAAGGTAGGCTGCAATGAATCTCAGCTCCTCTGTTTTTGCCATTGTTGCACACTGCCAGACTGTAACCTGCCCATTTTTAAAAGTTTACCTCCGTTTATTTTTGGTTTTCCCTCTTGCCTTCCCTTAATTTTCCCCCTCTAGAAAAGATTTTATCTGGTGTCAGTCTTTATGTCCCAAAATACTTTACTTGTCTGAATTTTTTCTTTAATAATTGTTTCTTCATGCCTAGTTTTCCTAAAACTTGTTTATTTTCTTTTTTTCTGTAAAACCTGTTATTCTTCTATATACCCACATCTCAAATGCACCAATTCTGTCTTCTTCTTGTTCATTGTCCATTTTTCCCAACATACATTAATATAGATATATTAAGCATTTGATCATTCTCATTTTTAGCCTGTTTGTAATTTGTTTGGATGTCAGAAATTTTCCCATATATTGAAATTACCCTTGCATTCTATTCTCTTTTAATTTCTTTTTGCATCTGATATCATCAACTTATCCTATATGTCTGATTATATTCACAATATCATTAATAAAATAAATAATTTTTATTTATAATCCTCAGAGTTCATTAGTTGCCTGGATCAAGGAAAAAGTAGAAAATGTAACAGTTTCTAATATTTGGTTCACCAAAACAGAGGGAAATAAACATTTCTAATATCTTGGTTCACTCCAACAACAGATGGAAATATAACAGTTTCAATTTTTGGGTTTCCCTGCAACAACAGATGGAAATGAACAGTTTCTAATATTTTGGTTTCCCTGCTAAAAACAATGGAAAGGAACATTTTCAAATATCTTGGTTCCTGCTAAAAAGGGAGGGAAATATATGAAAAATTAAAAAAGAAGAACAAACATGGCTTCAAAAATTAAACAACAAAAAACAGGGGAACAAACTGATAAAAAAAAGAAAGATCAAATACTAGGCATATATTCCCAGTGACAACTTTGGGGTTTGAAGCATGGACATTTAATAAGGCAGGGAAAACATATATGTGCAAAATATAAGTGTTACAGAAGAGCCCTTCATATATTTTGGGACAGAAGGAAAAAATAGATCAAACCAGAAGGAACTAAAAATTTAAAAAAAACGGGGATCCCAAAAAAAGAAAGAGACAATTGAGATTTTTTGGACATAAAAAAAAAACATGAAGGGCTGAAAGGGCATCATGAGAGGAGGTATACCTGCAAAAAGAAGAAGAGGAAGACCACGAAGAAGATGGATTCAGGATGTAACTGAGGGTTTTGAACATGACAGCTGCAGAGGCAGGACATCGGGTCTATGAAAGAAATTAGGAGAACTATTAGGGTGAAAAAATTCTGCTCAGGACAAACTATTTGTATGATGATGACATTTTATCACCTCCCCTTAACATGGAGTACTTGCATAAAAAAAATTTTTTCAAAAACCAAGACTCTTATTGTAATATGTGTGTAAAGTCTTTTGTAATACGAATATATGTATGTATTAAAGCCTTTTTTAAATATGTAATATATATATTTTTGGGGTTATGTTATTGTAACATGTAATATATATATGTGTGTTTTAAAGTTTCTTATTGTAATATGTAATATATTGTGTGTGTGAAAAAGTATGTTATTGTAATATTTATATATGTGTGTGTGTGTGTGAAAGTCTGCTTCGATCAATGTCAGGGCCTTGGGACATTCCAAACCCAAAACCCAAGTCCACATTCCCCACCCAGGGGAAGTTGACTAGTATATCTTCTGTCTCTCCCCCAAATGACACTGTCTGGCATGTCTAACAATTTAATTTCCAGTCCAGTGTCTGAGACGGGCCCCGTTACATAAATGAACGTGTACGGATTGATGATAGACTTTGCCCATATTTAACAAGAGCTTTGTGTCTGAGCAGATTGTGAAAATAAAAGGGTAGCCGACTAAAAAATTCAACTAACAAAGCAAATGCTCATTAACATCCAAATAAACAATGAAGAACTGCAAAGTGTGAGAGCTATAATACCTGGGTTAATAGTCAACAATAACGGTGACTGCTCAAAAAATCTCAAGAAGATTGATGAATGAAGAAGTTAAACACAATGAAGAACATGTGGCAAAACACCAGAAAAATATTAAAATTTAAAAAATCTGAGAACATCTTTTTTTCCAGTGGCTACTTATGGTTGAATCATGGACTATTAAAAAAAAAGAACAAAATCCAGTCCTTCGAAACAAATCCCAGAAAGTTCCTGCGAATAACATGGACAGAAAAAGGAAGAACACTGTCCTAAAAGAACTAAATTAAAGAGAATTTCGATAAACAACATACATACAAAAAAATTGATTTTTTGACATCAAGCGTTAATGGTTTGGAAAAGAACAATATTAGAGGGCAGGGTCTCGGACGAGAGGCAGACCAAGAAAAAATGGCTCAAATATTAAAGAAATTAAATTACATCGAAAAAGTGGGTGAACGGGCTTGAGACAAATAATTTCAGGTGCTCAAAAGAAACAACGCCCTGTAAAGGATACGCCCCTTTGTGATGACGATGATAGTACCAAAATATTTTGTATTTATGATCATAGAAAAAACACAGAGGAATATGACACTTTGTTTTTTCGTTTTATCGATATAAAAACGCAAAAACTATGTAGCAATGGGAAATAGAAAACAAAGTATTTATTTTTACAAATAACAATACATATAACTTTCGACCAAAAGACATTTATAAAACAAACGACACAACAGGAGTGACGAACTTCACACACACTACATATAGACTACGACAGAAACATTCCAGTGGCCCTAAAATAAAATCTTGTGACGAATAACGAAATAAATGCAAAATACTAGAAGGGAAAAAAAGAGAAACAAAAAAAAATCATATATATTTATAAAAATAATAATAATTCCTCTCTCCATTATAGTTACATAGGGCCTGAATTTTCTCCATATCGCTCTACCCGGGAACCCCTCAATCTCCTCCATGGAACTGAGACCGATATTTCCTGCCTCTCTCACAAAGTTGCTTCAGGGTCTCCTTAGGTCGACCTCTTTCTTAAACCCTTTTGCACCCCACTTCAATGCCTGTTTTGATTTCTTTGATCATTTCTCCTAAAGGTGTAAACTTTCTCCATCTTCTTTTCTTATAACAGTTGTCAATAAACTTATATCTTTTAAATATAACATATAGAATGGAGGGAAAAGAAAGTCAAGAAGCATGGGAATGTAGTTCTTTGGGCCATAAGGTCGCAAAGTACCTGTAGCGAAATAAAACGTTCTCAAAACAAATCACTTCGATCATCAGAAAACAGTCGGATGGCTGTGACCTGGGCATGGCGAGCCCCAAAAGGGTTTTTCATTAAAAAGAAGGCACATGGGTCAAGAGCCTTTGCTATATCACGCAAGTTTTGGGCCCCAAACCCAATTTCGACCATCAACATCTTCTCACCTGTCCTCCACGACTTCCTTCCCTGAATTTTCCCCGTCCCCAAAATTTTCAAACCTTTCCCTTTTATTTGAAAAACCCTTGATTGTCTGATTCTCATTATTTTGATAAGGTTTCTTTGTGTGCGGGCCTAATTTGAAACCCATTTATTTTTTTTTAATAACTACTGCCCCCCTACTACCCCCCTCTCTATTACTTTCGTGTTTACTGTTACTGCTACCTATTTCTGATTTTACAACACTACAAATTTTCCCTACTATTTCTGGTGTCACTACTCTACTATTTCACTACTGCTACATTTCGTTCCTACTTTTACGCTACTACTACCACGCTTTTTGATTCACAACTACTACTCTGCTTTGCTACTCTCCCCTTCGTTTCCCCCCAACCACACGCTCCCTTTCCCCCCACACTGCCACACACTACTACCCCCCAACTACTACTGCAAATTATTACACTACTACGCTACACTACTACATTTACTACCACTATTTCTGCTTCCCTACACTACCCATACCTGCACATTTTACACCTGCCACCCCACTACACTGCCATACACGCACTTATTACACACTACTACGCTGCACTACTACTGCTACTATATACACTCCCCTTCTCCCCCTTACACCTACCTACTACTTCCTTCTGTTTTCGCTACTGTCACTACTACTACTACCCCCACTACTTTACTATTACTACTAAACTGTCATTTTATGTGCGATTTCTCTGTGGTTTTGGGTACGGTAGAATAGGGAAAAAAAATGAATGAAGTGCTGAAGTTGGAGATGATAGTTGAGACAATGGGTGTAAAAAAGAAAAGGGAGAAACCAACCCACGGAAATGAAAGGGGAAAATAAGGAAAAATAAATTAATGAACTTCCTCCATCATTTTCTAATTTCTTCCGACACCCCTAACATTTGATCACTCTTAAACAAGCGCTGAATATTGTTTTTACTCAACAACAACATTCAAATCCGGTTGATAATTTTTACATTCTGCCCAAAACTGCCTAACGAACATCCGGGCCGGGGAAAAAGTAAAAAGACCGCGTCCAAAGTTATCCCCCGAAAGATCTGCATATCACACCACATAATGACAGATAAACCACATAATGACAGATAAACCCTAAACAGATATTACGAACAGCGATACAGCAAGGTGATCTTTTAAAAAAAAAATGATATTTTCTTAGAAAATTTTTAAAAAAAGAAGAAAAAAAGAATTAATATGGATAAACAGCTATTATGCAGTCATTAGTACGTGTAGCGGAAAAGGGAAAACTCCCAAAAAATCATGAAAAATTATGTGAGAGTTTTGGGGAATTTCAAATGCAGTGGCGGCTCGTCAGAAAAGGGCTGTGGGGGGACAAACCATCAAAAGTAATGTGTAACGTGTATTTTTTTATTTTAAAATTATTTTCCTTTATTATTGCTTTTAACGTCATACTGATTGCTTTGAAAGTTGAATAATTGCTAAAATATCATATAATCTGAAATTAGCGTCTTTCCTTCCCAATTGTATACTTCTGCATTTCCAGCCCCTTATTTTTTTGGGCCAGTACAAAAGAGGTCAATTTAGAACGTCTAACACACAAGAGGTCATAGTTTATAGTTGGCTCTGGTTAAACAAACCTCTGGCCCCCTCTTGACTGACTATTTAGAAAAAATAAATATGTGATATTCGTTTGGTAGGAATTTAACAACCAGGCCAGTTAAGCAGTGTTATTGAGCTAAAAAAATTTAAACCGATAATATCTGCATCCCAAGTCTGGTTTAGAGTAGTGGCATTAGTAACAGAATGCATTATTGCGTCTGTCGATCTGGGGGCTGCATTATTAAATTCTGGCTAAGAAGGGAGTGCTTCTAATAACAGGTTGCTGTACATCAATCTGTCTTAGAAGGGAGTAGCCCCGGTTGGTTTGGGTTTAAAAGGTAGTGGGCCCAATATCAAGCTTCACTTGCAGTCTGGTTAAGAAAGTAGTAGTCTTAAGAAAGATCTTATCATTGCAGTCAGGTTAAAAATAGTGATCATAATATCAGGTCACAATGCACATCAGGAAATTATTTCTTCACCACACAACATAAGAATCAAGACTTTATTTTTTTAAATCGGTCCACCTCGGGGGCCACACCTTGGACCAAGTACTAGAGAACGTGAAAACGTTTATAAACTATCAACATCTTCAACCCCTTTTATCGAGGGGTCTAGTTTTTTGAGGTAGCCATTTGGCATTTAGTGAAGGTTTGAACCCGGCTTCGATAAGTGGGTCTATTCTTTTAAAACAGACTTTTCTAAGTGACCCAGTGGGCCACATATCAGATAATAAGTGATACAATCTAAATTTGATCTTTTTTTAATTTTTTATGTTTTGTTATTTTTTTATTTATTTTTTTTTTTTTTTATTTTAATTTTGAAACAAAAATTTTTTTTTTTTAAAAGTTTTTTTTTTTTTTTTTTTTATTATTATTTTTGTTTTTTAATTTTAAACACTTTTTTTTTGAAAAATTTAAGCATTTCTTGGGAAAAAAGTCCCCAGTCTAATACTGTCAACATGCCCTTCTTCAGTGTAACATTTAGTCAAACTGAACACTAGCAAAAAAACAGTTTTCAGTCATGAGACTGTCTATAAAAAGATTTCCCAAACTTTTTCGGCCATCGCCCTTTGCACAACATAAACTTTGTAACGCCCCCCCACATTGAACAGTTTGCCAACGCCCCCTCCCCTCACATATATACATGCTCTATTTTCTCTTTTACATAGAAAATTTATAAATATTTCTTTAAATTTATGGTCAATTTTCAAATGATTATATCTTGAAATCTAAAAATTTATGAAAAAATGGATTTATGAAAAAGGGGGATAAATGAATTAAAATACAGAATTAAAATTTTTAATTATTATTAAATCCAAAATCCAAAAATTTATTTTTTAAAAAAGTATTTTTAATTTCTTTTTTTAAAAAGCAACCGACCCAACGTCCGAAAACCCCAAAATTTTTCTGAACCCCCTATCCCCAAAAGAACGCTTCAACACCCACGGGGGGGGGGCAGTAACGCCCCCTTTAAACTTGGTCTATACTCTTCTTCTGCGTGAACATTTAGCTGTCATCTTGTTTTGTCTGAAGAAACAAATTTCAATCCATGAACAAATATTCTTCTTCTGGCACACTTTTATGTGAGCATATATTTTTCTTTACTATATAATCCTATTCGAATGTCTGTCTGGGTATAAAGGCCTAGGGCAATATTTGGGTCAGCTAAAGAAAAGATTTCAAAATCGGACAATATTCGTTTCAAAAAAAAAATAAAAATCAATTTGCATGGGAATCCGTATTACCATGTGCTCTACCCTTCTTCTTCTGCGTTCTAGCAGGATCTCGGTTCTCAAAAAAGGCATTCTACCTCAAATATCAGCCACGCCCGTTTGTCTTTGCGCTATGGTGGGCCTCTCTTTCTGCTCAAGTTGCACACCCGGGTAGTTTTGAGGGTATAATTTTAATTTGTTTCCCCGTTTGTCCGCCTCTTCGAGCAGTAAGTTTTGGGCCCCCCTCGTGATGGTAGGTCTAACATTCTTACTGTTTTGGGTAAATCTCCCTCGATTGGGACCTAAATCCCTTTCCCCTTCCCCATTTGAGGTCGTTGCACCATTTATGCGCCTTACGGCGGGCATCCGTTTTTTGCAACATTTGTTTCGGGGTTTGCATTCCTTAGCGGAAAATGCATCCCATTTCAGCCAAACCCCCTTATTCGCCTCTTTCGAAAGAGGGGGTAACAGTGGGTTCTATTCCACCCAAAATTGGGTAACCCCCGGGAAAAACCCCTCTACCGAAGAAAAGGGCATATTTATCAAATGGTCAAAAGGGGTATAATCACTAAAATGACCACTGTCATTCAAATTGATTATTTCGTATTAAATTTACTTCTTCTTTGCGATCTTTAATTCAGGGGTTAGCCATAACGCCTGATTTTTCGTTGGTTGCACAAAACTGTATAATTCTCCGTCGTTATAACTGATCTTTTTTTTTCAAACTACGCTATAGAGGTTTTAAAAAATTTTCTATTAAATTTAAAAATTTATTCTGTTTTCAAGATCCCACAGGTCGGGTTATTATTATTAAAATATACAATACCGTTTAAAAAAGAACTATTTATCAGACTAGAAGTGACTCTAAGCGAAGAGCAGCACGTACAGGGGGGCTCGTCAAAACCGGTTTGGGCCGGGCCCCCCCAAAAAAAATTTTAAGTTATTCTTTTTTAAATCATTTATTCGTAGTTATTAATTTTAACGTGATACTAATCAGCGTTTAAATGAGAATATATAACGTTAAAAATTATAAAAAAGTTTTTAATTCAGCGTCGTTTTCCATAATTTATTCTTTACCTCGCTAGCGCATTTTTTTAAAAGACCATTAGAAACGGGCATTTAGACAATGATTTTTTCGAAAATTTGTGTCTCCCCCAAAAAATGATCAAAGGGCCCCTAGCACGTAGATCCAAAAAAATGGAGAATCGAATATCTAAACGTAGCTAATAGTTAGAATGGCCAATTCTTGACTGAATAAAACGATAGTCTTGAACAGACATGAAACGATAAATTACGATAATCTACACTAATTGCAAAACGAAGATGTTTTCTTGATTCAACGTGAAGCAAAAAAACCATGAATAGAGACGATGAAGAAAATTAAAAACCTACTTTCGTGAGTGTTACCGGGGCCCAAATTTAAGGGGAAAGAATTAAAGTTACCTGCCCTGATGTCGTAAGAGGCGATTAAGGAGGTTTTGGGTGAAATTAGATGCACGTGTTCTAAACTTGTGAAGTCTATGGGTTTTGGGGCCCCCCCAAACCAATGTCTAAGTATACGTTCTTGGCAAAGATCAAACATATCACAAAGAGTGATTAAAATTGATTTAAAGAACGAACGCAAAGAAGAAAAGAAAACGCTACTTTTATTGACGGGGGCATTATAAAAACCACCCGAACAAAATTGTTTTGGACGACATGCGGATTCAAAAACTTCTTTAAAAAATACCGAAATAAATTTATGTTTTTTGATGACATGTTAGATGAACCCAGGAGGCAAATCCGTTGACATCACAATACAAAACTTAAGAAGAGAACTTTCTCAGCTGTCAGAAAAAGGGGAAATTCACTTGCAGTGGATTCCATCTCACTTTTCATTGCAGGCTGAGTGCCGATACAGCTAAGGGGGGCAGTGCCTGAGCAAATTTTCCAACCCCCGTCTTTTTTAAAGGGAAAAACCCCAAAAAGAAAAAAATCTGGTGACTGGAAGACAAACACTGGATATGATTATGGAAAAAAATCCATCAAAAACCCAAGCAGAAAAACCAGGGAAAGGGAAAAAATGGGAAAAGGGGGTAGTGGAGATCTGGTGTTCAAATTTTGAAAGATACAGTTCTTCGTATAACCTTTACTGTCCCAAATTATACGCCCTGTCCTCGAAACAATGAATATCAGCGACACATGATTGTTGGGATTTCAACGCGCTCGGAGAGAGGGGAAAAAAAAGAGAGGCGAAGGTGGGAAAACGGGAGATCGAGAATAATCTGTTCCCCATCAACGCTCCCGACGACCCCAAAACCCTTTTACTGGAAGGCATCCCGGGACCCCCGGGCGGCGCAACAAGCACGTATCCACCAAAGTAGTCGGACGGTTACCCAGCAGCTAGGGGGTAGTGACCATGAATCAAACTGCAAATAGACCCCAATTTTGTACCTGAGCCCAAAATTTGGGTTTCCACGGTGGAACTTTAAAAGAGCTAATTGGAAACAGTATGGGGCACTGACTGATGCAAATGTTGAAAGAATCAACATGCATGAAAAGAAAAAATTTCGAATCGTGGAAAGGGAAATGTCAGAAGCAATCCTGAAAGGGGACGGAACCATCCTAGAGGGGCACGAAAGGAACAAGCCATACTGGGCAGCAGAGGTTCAGAAGCGAAAAAAACCGAGAAGACAAAGGGGTGAGGGAGAACATGCACAGTCAGTGGGGCAAATGCACAAGGCGCACAAAAACGAAGAGGGCAAACGGCAGCGCGACGAGTTTGGGCAAAACACGAATCCCTGAACCCCGATAGGGACGGCCATAAACTTGGAAACTGGCCAAAGCGCTGAGCGAGAAAACACCAGCAGACCACCTATAGTCCTCGAAAAAAAAAGAAGATGGTTTCGGGTAGGGCAGCAAAAATCCTGATAACAATATGCCAAGTCCCAATAAGCAACAAAGGAAAAGTTGATGCCCCCAAAAAAAGCCGGCCTCCAAAAGCCAAAAAAAGCGGATAGTCACCTAACGGACACATTCACCAGTAACGGCGGAAGAGGCTTTGGGGCCTGAAACCCCGAAAGTCCCCGGGAAAAATGGGATCACCAATGAGATGCTTAAAAAATTGGGAAACAGAGCAAAAGGGCGCTCTACTGTCCATTCTCAACATTGGAGCAGGCAATACCACAAGAATGGAAAGAAGCAACATGGTACCCATTCTAAAACCAGGCAAAAAAAACCCCGACCCAGCGAGTTACAGACCCAAAAAGCCTCCCCAAACTGCACGGCAAACTTATGGGCCATGGTGAACAAACGCTTATCTTGGCACTTGGAAAGCAAAGGGCTGTTTTGGGAAAAAAGGGGGCTTCAGTACAGATCCACAGAGGGCGAACCTACATTGTCAGAAAACGGGGTGGTTTCAAGAAAAAAAACAGACACTGGCGGGCCTGGTAGATATGGAGACGGGATTTGACACAGTCTGGAAAAAAGGTTTAAAGGTCAAACCCCCACCCTCGGCTAAAGGGGAAAAATGTACAATTGGGTAGACAGATACCTAGAGAACAGAACCAAGGGTTCAGGTTCAGGGGGACAAAAACATGAAGGCCACACTGGAACAAGGGGTCCCCCAAGGAGGAGGCCCCACCGACTCTCTTTTTAGTCTTCTCAATGACATCGCAACATGCCTCCCAGAACGAGTTCACTCTGCCATGTATGCCGACGACTTGGCAATATGGGGGGAGAAGTCAATGCCCCAACAGAAAATCGACTGCAAGCTAGTTTAAAAAACCTTTAAATGTGGTCAAAGTGGAATATGAAAATAAATCCTTAAAGACCCCTTGTTCTCCCAGAATAACAAGGTTACAAGATAACGCTTAAAATCCCGGGGAGATCCTTCAGTGAGCAAAACCCCCAAAGTACCTAGGGGTCACACTCGACAGAAAGTGACGGTGCCCCGATCGAAAATGCTGGGAAAAAACGGCACAGGCTAACAATGATGGGAAACTCCAGGTTCCACATTGGGGCAAACCCAGTTTCGAAATGTACTCTGGTAGGTGGCCGATCCCAGAGTACGGCATGGCAGCGTGGGCAACATCAACAACAATTTTCAAAAGTGAGCAGCAGTCAAAACCGGGCCTTTCGTATCATCACTGGGGCCAAAGTCCCGCCCATCAAAGGGGATGGAAACAATCTCCGGCATCGGGACCAAGGGGCAAAAGTAAAGTACTTGCAGAAAAACTCAAAAGGGCCGAAACTCATCCAAGCATGAAAGAATGTATGAACGGAAAGTGGAAATACAAATCTCTTCGTTGAATCTCTAAGCACTGACCATGGACCCTCCAGTCCTTTCAAATGCACCCAAAAACCCTCCCCCAATCGACAAGTCCCCCCCATGGGAAAACCAAAATGCCAGAACTTGGAATCAATCCCCGGCATCTGAACAAAGGGAAAAAAAAAATTTAGGAAAATTGCAACAGAAAGTACATAGAATCAAGTACCCCGAAAATGGGGACGCACGTCTACACGGACGGATCGGCAAATCGCAATAAGCGATGGCGGAGGAGGAATAGTGCAAAATCTCAAAAAAGTAACGGTCAAAGCGTTTCAACTGGCAAATACTGAATAACTACCGAGCAGAGGCAGAGGCAATCAAAAAAGGGGGCCCCCAAAAGATCTTGGGAGAAAAAACACACACCAACAATGTCGGGTATTCCCCATGCTCTATCGGTCATCACGCACTCAAATGCGTCGGGAAAAATGAGATGAATGAGCTCAAACGTCCCTCGCTGAACTAAGAGTTCACTCAAACGCACTGTCATCCAGTGGGTCCGTCCCCGCAACTTTGGGAAACAAGCGGCCACAAGCTAGCCAAAAAGGGGGGGCGATACCCCCAAAGATCTCGAGATGCTTTTAGGGAATCAAAACAACCATCGGGTTCCCCTACAAGCAAAGGGCAAAAGACCATCCCAGTACACAGACAGTGACGGATACTATGGCCCCCTCGCAGTGAACAAGGCATATTTCGCCTCCGTACCGGGCCCCAACAAGCTCAGGCCCACATTTCCATAAATTTAAAATTGCCCTAGCCTGTGCCCCTGCAATATGGGGACTGCGGCAAAACTTCTTCAAGACTGTCAACGATTAGCAGGTATAGGAAAATACTGGCCACAACACACAGAGCTTCGCAAAAAGCTGTACGGAGAAACGGAGTCCCAAAAAAAACAGTAAAATTCATGATAAAATTGGTCCATCAGTCTAGGGAAACCAAAGAGAAGACCAGATCCAATCATTATATTTCAACTACACACAGGATACTGCAGACTCAAAAAACAAATGGACTCAACAAACACTTACATAAACTAGGAATAAATCAAACAGCTCTCTGCCATTGTCAGCAGGCGGAACAGACACCGACATATCCTGCAAGACTGTCCTCTCCTGGGGGGGAAGCAACATGAGACCACACCCCGTCGACCTCCTGCTAAGCTTTGCAGAAATAAGACCTGAAACTGCTGCCCAGTTTGTGGTACAAGTAAATTATGCGAATGACCAGATATCGCTGAATGAAGATGACATCTCTTTAACGGGTTCACCAATCAAGGATTACAAACAACTTTCATCCGTGCGAAGCCGGGTTGGTCAGCTAGTTCTAAATAAAGCATTGTTCATTCTACAATTCCATAAGTGTATTAACTTATGGATGCGAGGTTAAAAAAAACAAAAACTCTAGAAAAGAAAATTAGATAACTTTGAGAATAAATGTCTTAGAAGAATACGAACCTCAAATGGTCAGATTTCAGACCCTACACAAATAAGACAAGAGACCAAGGGAAAATGTATCAAATTTTATAAAAAGGGCCCCTGGGAAAACATCGGCCACACACTTAGAATGGATGAGAAGACTCCCTTTCCAATCCCTCATATGGGCACCAGAGGAAAAGAAAACGAGGAAGACCAAAAAAGATCTGCAAAAACCATCACCAAAAAGGCCCAAAGATGGGCCCAGTAAACATTAAAGACCTAAAACAGATAGCAACGAACCCGAGACGGGGGGGAAAATGACCTCTGCCCCAGGGGCCCCAGGCCCAAGGGAAAGACAAATAACTAACTAATTCTACAAATGGTTTGGAGAAAGACGTCCGGTCCCGTCGACCCCTAGGTGCTTATTCTCCCAAAACGGATGTTGAAGGGTATGCATCCCGATGGGCTTTGGGTCGCTGTAACACCTTCTCTGCCTCTCAACATCCAGTTCTACTTGTGCAAAAGTCATTTCAAAACCCCAAATAGCTAGACTGATTCCCTTTAATTTTAGTGTCGTCATCCCAAAACCCACCAAGGGACCCTGAAACGAACTTTGATGAGAGGGCAAATAATATCGGTCTCAGTTCCGTAGGGGATTGGAAGTTGCCCCGGATGGCGGTATGGAGAATTCTTAGGCCCTATGTACCGTATAACGGTAGAGAGGGTATTATCCCAAAAGTAGGTCGCCAAGAGACCAAAAAACATCCCCCCCTTTTCTATTCTCAACTCCCCAACAGTTGATACTTTCGATGCATTTTTGATCACTCGCATTGTGCAAAAACCCATGACCAGGACTTTGATTGAGTTTTGGAATTGAAATTATAGACGACATCCCAAAACCCAAACCCGCCACTGGGTCTTCGAAGCAACAAATGGTGAAACAACAATGCACCCTTGTAAACTAAGTCCCCGCGGTCAGTAGAGGGCAGCATTAACGGCTTCAAACTCCAACCTGATACTGGACTTCTGGATACATTTGTTATGTCAGATTGAACAATTTAAAATAGATTACTTTTTTCTTCTGTACACTTGTTTCTTCTGTACACTTGTTTCTTCTGTACACTTGTTTCTTCTCTACACGCCCACCCCCTTCTGTACACTTTTCCATTATGTACACTTTTCCCCATTGTACACTTTTTTACACTGTACACTTTTTCCCCACTGTACACTTTTTTTTTTTTTTTTTTTAAACAACTGTACACTTTTTCAACTGTACACTTTTTTTACACTACACTTTTTTTCCACACTGTACACTTTTTTTCCTATGTACACTTTTTTCGCACTGTACATTTTTTTCACCACTGTACACTTTTCCTCCCATTGTACACTTTTCCCCACTGTACACTTTTTTCAACTACACACTTTTTTCCAATGTACACTTTTTCGACTGTACACTTTTTCCACTGTGCACTCTCTCTCTCTCCTCTTACCTTTTCCCACTGTACACTTTTTCTCTTCTGTACACTTTTTCGTTCTTCCACTGTACACTTTTTCTCTTCTTCCACTGTACACTTTTTTTCTTCTTCCACTGTACACTTTTTTTCTTCTTCCACTGTACACTTTTTTTCTTCTTCCACTGTACACTATTTTTCTTCTTCCACTGTGCACTTTTTTTCTTCTTCCGCTGTACACTTTTTTTCTTCTTCCACTGTACACTTTTTTTCTTCTTCCACTGTACACTTTTTTTCTTCTTCCACTGTACACTTTTTTTCTTTTTCCACTGTACACTTTTTTTCTTTTTCCACTGTTCACTCTTTTTCTTCTTCCACTGTTCACCTTTTTGTTCCCCTTTTTTTTCTTCTGTACACCTTATTTTCTTCCGTCACTTTTTTTCCCTTCTGTACACTTTTTTTTCCCCTTTGTACACTTTTTTTTCCCTTCTGTACACTTTTTCTTTTCCCTTCTGTACACTCCCCCTTCTGTACACTTTTCCCCCTTCTGAACCTTTTTTTTCCTTCTGTACACTTTTTCTCCTTCTGTACACTTTTTTCCCTTCTGTACACTTTTTTTCCTTCGTCTGTACACTTTTTTCCCTTCCTTCTGTACACTTTTTTTCCTTCTGTGCACTTTTTTCCCCTTCTGACACTTCCCCTCCCCCTTCTGTACACTTTTTTTCCTTCTGTACACTTTTTTTTTTTCTTCTGTACACTTTTTTTTTCTTCTGTACACTTTTATTTTCCCTTCTGCACACTTTTATTTTCCCTTCTGCACACTTTTTTTTCCCTCCTCTGACACTTTTTTCTCCCCTTCTGTACACTTTTTTTTTTTTTTCTTCTTCTGTACACTTTTTTTTCTTCTGTACACTTTTTTTTCCCTTCTGTACACTTTTTTCCCCTTCTGTACCTTTTTTTCCCTTCTGTACACTTTTTTTTTCCCTTCTGTACACTTTTTTTCTTCTGTACACTACTTTTTTATTTTAATATTTGTAAGGAACATAGTGGTCAGTTTAAAGAATAGATGTTTATTTCTTTCAATATACTCCTGTATATCTTCTGTGTACATTTTGTTATCAGCTGTAGCTCTCCTACTTCTTCTTCGTGTTCGTTCTTTCTTTTCTTCAACCTTTCGCCCCCTAGGGTGGAGAAGTCCAATGTCGTATGAAGTATTCTTGATGTAGAGATCAAGAGCGTTAGAGGCACCAGGTTTAGGAGTCCAATCATGTTTGCGAGTGGAATACTTGGAGAACATACTCGAGTCGTGATGTTCTAGAGGGTCCTCCTGGTGATGAAAGTGGAATTTGAGTCAGGGGCCACGGTGGAAACGGTTCACATCCTGAAGAGTAGAGTAGTATTCTCCAGATATTTTCCCAAACCCCGGCTCATCATAAAACTGGAACACAAAGGGATCGTCAACATAAGTACGTTGCCACGGCAACTGGCGCCAGCAATGTCCCTCTTGCGGAAGCATCTTTTTTAATTTTAAAAACTCAAATTTGATTTTCTTTTTTGGATTTTCTAAATTTGAATCGTGTGGTTCAGTTTAATTTTTAAAAATTTTTATATTCAAAAAATTTTTTTAGATAGTTCGATCGGTATTTTGCTGATTCAAAATTGGTGTTTTTTTTTAGATTGAATTCGGAATTGAAAGCAATTTTTAGTGTAGACATTTTGGTTTAAGAATGGAAATCAATTTGATTCAGTTTTGCTATCTGTTCTTCAGATCGGTTGCAAGGGATGCCAATAGTTCATTCCCGCCATGATGGTAATTTATGCCAAACTGTTTCTTGTCGATATCTTAAATGTTTCTTAAACTATAACATTTCTTTACACCAAATTTGGAAACCCTTTTAATTTCTATGTGCCAGTTGAACATTACATAAAAAAATTTCCACGTTTATTTTTGATCGTATCTTTTGCAAACGGCAAAAAATGAGAATGATCAAATGCTATATATCCTTTAATTAATGTGGCTCAAAACATGGACAATGAACAAGCAAGAAGACAGAATTGATGTATTTGATTATATAGAAGAATAGGGGGGTTTTCATGGAAAAAAAACAGACAAATAAACAAGTTTTGGGAAAAATGGGCATGAAGAAACAATTATTAAGAGAAATAAATTCAGACAAAAATGTTTAGGCACAAAAAAAGACCCCCTAAAAAAACATTTACTAGGGGGGAAAGTTGGGGGGAAGAGAAAGGGGAAGACCGAGAGAAAATGGGGGGAAAAATTTTAAAGGGAAATTGACTTTTAAGTCTGGCAGTGTGAAACCCCAAGACGAAAGAAGAGATCTGGAGATTCCTTCCGGTTTCCCCGGCTACCTGATGGACCAATTTTACATGAATTTTTACTTTTTTTTTGGGACCTTCCTCCGTCAGCCCGGGAAGCCTGTGTTGTGGAGTATTTTTCGATACCTGCTAAACGTTGACAGTTTTCAAGCGGTTCGCCGTCATTCAAAAAGGGGGGCCCGGGCTTTTGTGCCTTTTAAAATTTGGAACATGTGGGTTAACTTTTGGGGGCCCGCGGAGGCGAAATATGGCAACTTTTCCCCGCAGAGAGACCATAGTATCCGTCAGTCTGGTACTGCGGGTGGTCTTTTGCCCATTTGCCGATAGGGGAACCCGATGGTTTTTTTGACTTCTAACCGATCTCGAGATCGTCTGATGCCCCCCCGCCCTTTTTGGCTCCGGCTGCTTTTTTCCCTAATGTTGCGGTGTGACGGTATCCACTGGATGACGGTGCGTTTGAGGAACTCGTTAGTTCAGCGAGAACTTTAGCTCATTCATCTCAGTTTCCGCCTTTAGTCCGGGATGATCGGTGACATCTGAATATCACGACCTTGGTGCGTGGGTGTTTCTTCTCCAAGATCTTTTCGGCCCCCTTTGTTGCCCTGCCTCGCTCGGTAGTTATTCAGTATTTGCCATTTGCAATCGCTCCCACCGTGATTTTCTTTGAGATTTTCACTTTCCTCCTCCGCCATCCTTTTGCGTTATTTGCCATCCGTGGGGTTTGGTTTCGTCCACCTTTTTCAGGGACTCGGGTTTTTGTTTCTTCTGCGCAGTTTTTCTGTGGGGGTTTTTTTGACCCCTTTTGCTCAATGCCCGGGATTGATTCCCTTTTAGTTCTGGCATTTTTTTTTTCCATGGCGGACACTTGTCAATTGTCGGGATTGGTTTGGCTGTGCATTTGGACGGGACGGGATGGTCTGTGGTCATGCGTTAGAGATTTAACGAAGTTAGATCTCTGTTTTTCCCCACTTTCCGGTTCATCTTTTTCATGCTTTGGGAGGGGATTTGAGCCGTTTATTTTTTCCAAAAGTACACTCTTTTTTGCCCCTTAGGGTCATTTTGGGTTTGGGATGCCTGTGATGGTCTCCATCGTCTTGAGGGGGTGGACTTTAGGGCCCAGTGTAGGTACCCTTTTTGACTCTCCATTTTTTGCAATTGTTTTTCGATGCATTGCTCCACTGCCATACCGTACTCTAGGACCGGTCGATTCCCCCAAGTAAAGTGTTTTGAAATTCTGCGTTTCCCCATGGGCCGCGGTTTGCATCATTGTTAGCCTGTGTCTCGCTTTTGCCGAGCATTTTCGTCTGGGTGCCCAAGTCAGCTTTCTGTCGAGTGTGACTCTAGGTACGGGGGGTTTTTTTTCCCGGAAGGTTCTCCCCATTGACTTTGGTTTATCTTTAATCCTTATTATTCGGGGAGAACACAGTAAGTGGTCTTTGAAGGTTTTTTTCATTTCCCTTTGCTGACCACACTTAAAGGGTTTTTTTAACGTTGCTTGCAGTCGATTTTCTGCTGTGGGCATTGACTTTCTCTTATTGCCAAGTCGTCGGCATAATGGCGATGCTGTTCTGGGGGGCATGTTGCAATGTCATTGCAAGACTAAAAAGAAAAGTGGTGAAGCCTCCCCGGGACCCTTGCCCCAGTGTGGCCTTCTTTTGCCCTGAACTTGAACTTTGTGTTCTGTTCTCATATCTATCGAGCCATTGTACATTCTTCCCCTTTACCCAGGGTGGCATTTTTAGCCTTAATCCTTTTTTCCCAGACTGTTCAAATTTCTATATCCCCAAGACCGCCAGTTTTGTTTCTTTTCTTAAACCATCCTCGTTTTCCTGGAAAAGGGTTCTTGATCCTCTGTGGATCTGTATCTCCAAAAACCGCCTTTTTGCCCAAAACAGCCCTTTGCTTTTCCGGCCAGGATGCGTTTGTTCACCATGCGCTCCGTTGCCGTGCAGCAGGCTTTTGGTCGTAACTCGCTGGGTCAGTTTATTTTTCCTGGTTTTAAAATGGGACCGGTTTCTTCTTTCCATTCTGGGACTATGCCTGTTCTCCCCACATGTTGAGAACGGACAGAAGACCTTTTCCTGTTTCCCCAAATTTTTTAAACATCTCATTGGTGATCCCATCTTTTTCCGGGGGAAAATTTTGGGTTTCAGGTCTCTTGGCCTCTTCCCGCTCGACTGGGAATGTGCCGTTTGGTGACTATCTGCCTTTGGCTGCCTTGGGGGGCCCGAGCTTTCTCTTTTGGCATCAACTTTTTTCCCTTTTCTATGCTTACTCTGCTGACTTCCAAAATTTTTGCATCAGGATGTTTGCTGTTCCCCACCCAAAGCCCCTCTTCTTTCTTGTTCGGGACATAGGGGGTCTGCTGGTGTTTTCATCGCTCAGCCTTTTGGGCCCGCTTCCCGTTTATGGGCCCCCCTATCGAGGTTAGGGATTCGGTTGTTTTGACCCAACTCTTTTCCCCGCTCGTTTACCCTCTTCTGTATTTTCCCGCCGCCTTTTAAATATTTTCTCCCTGCTTTCCCGTTCTGCCTCACTTTTTTCTCAAAGGGCTTTTTCCCCGAACCCCTGCTGTCAGACGGCTTGTCCTTCGTCGCCTCGGGGTGGTTTCCCCGCCGCTTTCAGGATTGCTTCTGACAGTTCCCTTTCCACGTTCCCTTTTTCTTTTTAGCATGTTATTCTTCAACTTTGCATCAGTCAGTGCTCCCCCTTTTCCAATTGGGTCTTTAAGTTCCACCGTGGGAAACCCTTTTGGGCTCGGTGAAATTTGGGCTACTTGCAATTTGACTGGTCTATGGTCACTTCACCATTTTGGGAACCTTTCGGGCTCTTTGTGGAAGTCCTTGTTTAAAAACCGTCAGGGGGCTGTTGTGTCCACGTTTTTTGAGGAAAGTTGGTGGATCATCTGGGTTGATGGGAAAGATTGTTCTCGATCTCCCAGTCTTCCCCCTACCCTCTACTGTTTTTTTAGTCCCCCCTCTCCCGAGCTGTTAAATCGCCACCCAAAAAAAGAATGTCACTGATATTCATTTTTGAGTGACAGCGGCGTGTAACTTGGACATGATTGAAGAAGGATCTGTGGCGCCCTAATTTGAACGCCTATGATCTCAACTGCCAAAAGGTTTCCCCTTTTTTCCTTCCATCTGCTTGGTTGGAATGCCATTTTAACTAGGGTGAGGACTCACCCTTTGCCCTTCTCTGTCTGTTCTAAGGTCGAACCTTTAATTGAACTTATTCTGGGATTTGGTGGTTTTTTGTATGACAACGTCATATCGTCTTCTGCAAGTCTTATTGCAGTGCTTTTTCTTCTTTTGGTGATCCCCCATTCCATTGGGTGAATTTTTAATTTCTTTTGGTCAAATGACCGTATCGAACCAGTAGCTTTAACCCGGTTTCCTCGTTCGCTGCTGTGCCGAGTTGGAGGGCGGGGACCGTCGGTAGCATAAAACGGGCCCCTTCGAGGCTGGGGGCCCCACACTGTCCTGCCCGGAGGGACTCAGGCGTAGCACCATATCGTTTTTATTTTAATAAACATATTCAGATAAAATTTAGCCATGCAGCGTCACAGGTAGCTACGTTTCACTTTCAGTGCCGTTTTGAGCTCTGGTGCTTATCTTTCGGACGTGTATCCGTTTCAACCAGGTTTGTTGGTTCGCCTCCGTTAGCCTTCCTAATCCCCCCGAACCCCAAATTCCATTATCGTCCCCTAGAATGTTTAGGCACACTTTGGGGGGGGTGGGGTGGGGGAAGGAGTAGCACCCACTGGGAAACGCTGATCTGGCATTGGGTGTCTAAAATAAGGGGTTTTCGGTTTAATCATGTGTTTAAAATTTTGGTTTTTTTTTAGGGCCCCAATCCATATCCTTTGGGTAGCCATCAACCACATAAACGGGCCGTTGATTTTCTAGGCACCCTTATCGTTCAGTTTTTTGCCATTGCTTTCTGAACTTGCATATCATCAAAGGCCTTTTCCCACATCGAAGGTTGGCTGAATCCCCGCCCCTCTGTCTTTCGCCTTGGTTTTTCCGCCAGACTGTAACCTGTCAATTTCTTAAAGTTTCCCCCCCCTTATCTCTGGTCTTTTTTTCCCTCTTCCCCCCCAATTTTCCCCCTCTAGAAAATTTTTTTTTGGTGTCTTTCTTTTTATGTGAAATTTGCATACTTATTTATTGATCTAAAGGGCTAAAAGAATATATAAATATCAAAAAAGATAAATATGAAAATCGGGCATATCCAAAGGACGTACCATAAACCCACAAAACAAGTCGTTGATTTTCTAGGACCAATTTATTTTTCCAGAAAAAAAAATCCAAAAAGAACAGTTTGACCCAGATTCAAACCCAGAACCTTTGAAACCCAAAAAAAACAAAAAAAAAAAATGCGAGATTACAAAATTTTTTCAACCCCTTTTCCCCTTTTTTTGACCCTTTTCCCCCGTTTTTCTTTGCATATCATCTATTTTTTTTGAATCTTTTTTTGGGCTTTCTCAGTACCCTGTTTTTTCTTTCCTTCTCTGCATCTGACAGGAAGATTAAAGAGTTTACAAGTGGTCATGTTTTAGGATCAACGAGTCGTTGACAGGGCATATTCTGTTTTTGATGGCAAAACAGAATATCTTGACTTAAAAAAATTTTATTACTTTGTATCTTTTTTCCGAAATCGGGGGCTTTTTTTCTGAAAAAGGGTGAGTACAACAACAGAAGAGCTAATTGGGAAGTATTTTGATTGGACCAGTGTGTTTTTTTTTGTTGTGTATGTTTTTGGTTTTTAAGACTCTTCTTTTTTTATTGGTTTTTTGTTTTTGGTATTTTGTAGTTTTGTTATTTTTTGGTTTTTTGTGTGTTTTTTGTTTTATGTGTTTTTGTGTGTTTTTTTGTGTTTTTTTTGGATTCTTTGTGTGTTTTGTGTTTTGTGTGTTTTTTTTTTTGTGTTTGTGTGTTTTGTGTGTTTTGTTTTGCATTTTCATGTTCGTGACTTTATGTATTTTATGCTTTTTGATATTTGTATTTTATGTGTTTGTATACGTGTGTATTATCTTGTGTGTTTTGTTTTGTAATGCATTATATAGTATTTTGTTTGTTTTGAACATTTTGCGTATGTTTTGTTTATATGCTATCTGTTTGTGCGTTTTTAGTGTGTGTTTTGTGTTTGTCTGTTGCATGTATTTGCATATGTGTGGTTGCGTGTAAATTGTGTTCCCTTGTGTGTGAGAGTATGTTTGGTTGTGCTGAATTAAAAATTTGCCCGCTAAAAACATATTCATGCATCATCAGGATGCGTGTCCTTTATAGGCGTTGCCCTCTGTACGGCGAGTCGGAAAAATTCACTATGTCTCTAGCAAGTTCAAGCACTTCACCGAAGGTGATATTCATGGTTTCTTTAATATCTTGTAGCCATCTTCTTCTTGAAGGCCGCTGTAGCGTAGTTTGTTAGTGAACTCGCTTCGCAGACTGGTGGTCTGGGTTCAGCTCCCGCAATGCGCGTGGAATTTTTCCCGACCGACGAGGTACCGTCGGTACCGGGTACCAACCTCAGCTGGGTACCAGACATGCTCTGGGGAAAGTAAAGTCGGCCGGCGTGATGCTGACCACATCACTCATTGTGTGCCGACGGTCAATGAAACATACAGGCCTAACACTGTATTGACCTGTATACCACGAGGTATGAAAGGGTTCCTTTTATCTTCTTCTTGGTCTGCCTCTGCGTCCTTAGGGCCTGTCCATCACACTATTGTTCTCTCCCGGCCATCATGACCTTGGTAGACCAAAGTAAGCTAGCAACAATTAATCCATTAATTTAGAACATAATATCATCATCATAATCAAAACAATATATGGCCTGGAAGAACAATACTAGAGGGCAGGGTCCCAGGACGCAGAGGCAGAGGCAGACCAAGAAGAAGATGGCTACAATATATTAAAGAAACCATGAATATGACCATCGACAAAGTGGGTGAACTGGCAAGAGACAGAGTGAATTTCAGATGTACTGCAAGAGAGCAACGTCCTATAATGGATACGCTCGCCCGTCTGCCCAGCGTGTTCGTAGCTCGTTGGACTACGGGTGATATCCCTCTGTGTGTGGGTTCAATTCGCGGGATGACAGAAAAGCCACAGATTCCCCAGATTTCAGGTCGTTCGTGGCTTTCCGGAGCGAAGGGTTCACGATGTCCGCGGCACCGAGCCGAAGGGCTTTCAGCTCAAGTGCTACTGGATCGAAGAAACCAAAAAAACAAATAGAGAACAAACCTGTTTTCAGACCCGCCTCATTTCTTACGACAACTATCACCTGAACCACCTAGACCACTGAATACCTAAACCACCTAGACCACCTAGACCACCTAGACCACCTAGACCACCTAGACCACCTAGACCACCTAGACCACCTGAGCCACCTAGACCACCCTAGACCTAAGACCACTAGACCACCTAGACCACCTGAACCACCTAGACCACCTAGACCTTAACACGACGTCCTTACGAACACAACCAAAAAAAATGGATACGTACTGTGATGATGAATCAAAACAAAATTGTTTCCAAACTGCCCGTCGCGGTGTTTTTGAACCATGTACTTTTAGATTGTTGATCGTGTTCACTACCACTTAAGCTATAGACGCTCTCAAGTTTATATGATGTCGCCCAAAAAAATACTGATTGTTGCTGTATAGTGTAACTTGTTATAACCTTCTTCTTATTCTTTTGTCGTCACTGCTACCGGGTTGTTGCCCAGTGTCGTCACACTGCTACCAGGTTGTTGCCCAGTGTCGTCACCCTGCTACCAGGTTGTTGCCCAGTGTCGTCACACTGCTACCGGGTTGTTGCCCAGTGTCGTCACACTGCTACCGGTTGTTGCCCAGTGTCGTCACACTGCTGCCAGGTTGTTGCCCAGTGTCGTCACACTGCTGGGTTGTTGCAGGTGTCGTCACACTGCTACCGGAACATTGCCAGTGTCGTCACCACTGCTGCCGGGTTGTTGCCCAGTGTCGTCCACTGCTGCCGGGTTGTTGCCCGATTGATAGTCTTACTGCTTATATAGACATTGCGCTACAAAAATTAGTCGATCTTTCTTGGGTTGTTGTTTCGATGATAATCACTCTTACGGGTTAATCGCTTGATGTCAGCTTTTTGCCTGTTGTTGCCCGGTGTCGTGATTACTCTGTTTTACAATATTTTGCGCTTTCTGGTGACTTGTGTGATTGTTATCTTTGCTCTTTCACAGGATTCTGCTACGCCATCTAACCATCTTTCCGTGGTCTTCCTCTTCTTTCCCGATGTTCTGTTGCTTAAAGCTGTATACTGTAGGTTTGGATGCATTCTTATTAAGTGTCCAAACTATTTCATTCTTTGTTTTATCTATATGATTCAGCACGGTTTGTACCCAGCTTTCTTTGTATGCTGATGTTGGTGATTTTGTCTTTCTTGTGTTGTTGGTAACTTTTCTGAGCCTTGTTTCACATGTGTGGTTATTTTTGTGTGACTGCGCTTTGCTCAATATCCATGTTTGGCTCTGGTAACTGGAAGATTATGTATAAAAATTCTGATTGATCATCTGTTTGTAGCTGCCTGTGAGAAATTTTTGGGTGCCTTAACAATGGGGCTAGCTGGTAGGTTACAGCATTATAAGCGTTACCAGTGCCAAACATGGCTAACAGCACTATTGAGCGGATAATCATAACGACGGCGATGAGGTGCCTTGGGGAGTCATCGGTGGTTGCCGGGGCCCAAATTTGGAATGTAAAGAATAGAACCACTGTTACCTGCCACGCATATCATGAAGGCGGTCAGAGGATTTGACTGAAATAGGATACCATGTCCTAAACGTGTAGAAGTCTATGCGTTTAGGGGCCTACAAACAATACTTCAATATACACGTTCTTGGTAAAGATTAAAAATATCACAAAGAGTGATTAAAATTGATCGTAAAGAACGAACGCGAAGGAGAAGAAGAAAGAAGGTGCCTTAGAGAGCTGCAGGTGTGACAATAAAAGACAAAATTAAATGAAGAAATCAGAAGGAGACTGGATGTGAAACCAGTCATGTAATTCATAAAAGAACAACAGATTAAATGGTTTGGACACCTGACAAAGAATGTTCTGTATCGTCTACCATGAGAGCAACACTAAAAAAGTATAACGATTATAGAACAAGGGGAAGACCACACAAAAGATGGAGCGACTGCATTCAAGAACATCCTTTAAAAATGAATAACTATACACAAAGTGCGTCACTCGAACAAGCACACACAAGATCATCACACTTCCCCCTCCCAACACTTCTATAAAGAAGTAAATAGTGGAAGAGAAGAAGATATATTTACACGCTCTCTCTCTCTCTAACTTAAAAAAAATTCCGTTAAAAAAGTCAATTGTCAGATCCAGGTTAATGTTCGAGACAGCTCGTGATAATTTCTATTGCTTGCAGCTCCAGAAAGCTGTACCCACGAGTTCAACTGCACACACGACGAACGAGTTGTCAGAACGCCTGTCTATTCTTGTCAAAGCTCCTGTCTAGCTTTGAGTACAGAAGGCAAAGGAAGGAAATAACAAAAACCAAAGGAAGTAATTAATACGCAAAGTTCTCTCTTTCAGCTCTTCGGCTCGGTGTCATGGACATCGTAACTCTTCGGTTCGGTGCCACGAACACCGTAAATCTGGGAAACCTGTGGCTTTTCTGCCAGCCCGCGGAATTGATCCCGCACTTACAGAGGGCTAGTCCCGAAGTCAACGCGCTACGAACACGTTGGGCAGGCAAAGACATGACCCGTCCCCCTCGACGAAATGGCACCCCTGCCGAGGTAATGAACAAGCACGAGTCCCGTAACCCAACAACAATCCTAGGGGTTTACTGGAAAAAAATTACATATGTCACTCGGTCCGGATTCGAATCCACAACCTTCAGACGCAAGACATGCACCTCAACAACTTCGATATTTAATAAAAACAAAAAACCGTTCTTACTGCTTGTAACACGGCTTTTTATATGGTGTAGCACAGGATGGACATGTTTCTGTGGAATTTAATGGCCGCACGGCTAGTACAGTCGTCGCGAAACTGTTCAGGCTAGAACCTTTTTATTCCCTCTACAGAACTTTTTTATTCCTCGACATAACTTTTTTATTCCCTCGACAGAACTTTTTATTCCTCGATAGAACTTTTTTTTTCCCCTCGATAGAACTTTTTATTCCTTCGACAGAATTTTTTTATTCCCTCGACATAACTTTTTAATTCCCTCCACATAACTTTTTTATTCCCTCGATATAACTTTTTTATTCCCTCGACAGAACTTTTTTATTCCTCCACAGAACTTTTTATTCCCTCGATATAATTTTTTTATTCCCTCGACATAACTTTTTTATTCTTTCGACAGAACTTTTTTTCCCCTCGACAGAACTTTTTTATTCCCTCGACAGAACTTTTTATTCCCTCGACAGAACTTTTTTATTCCCTCGACAGAACTTTTTATTCCCTCGACATCCCTCGACATAACTTTTTATTCCCTCGACAGAACTTTTTTATTTCCTCGACAGAACGTTTTTAATTCTCTCGACATAACTTTTTTATTCCTCGACAGAAAAAACAAACTGGAGATCTTGAGGTATTCGAAGCACCCTCCCATAAAGTGCTTGCACGTTATTATAGAACACTTTAAATGTATCTACTCCTCGCTCGTGTGTTGCAGGGCTCAGGGAGCAAGAATAGTAACACTGCGACCTACAAGGCATGTCATAAGAGGCGAGTGAGGTAGGGGTCTATGGAAGCTACCCTAGTAAATAAAAGCATCACATAAATCGGATGTGCTGGCCTACTTGTAGGCGCATAACTGGCACAACTATAATCGTTCTTCCGCTCAGATCACATACAAATCACATAGAGTGGTTAACAAGTTGTCGTATGGAGCGTTAAAAAGAAGCCTTCATAGCCATCCTTTCCAAATCTTTGATCATGTCTTTCCCCTTTTAAAGAATGATGGTTTTGTTTTGACTTCATTGGCGAAACACGTCAAAACAAAGTACTGTAGTTTTACAAAATACAAAAACAATAGCAATACACAGCAACGTTTCGACCAAAAGGCCTTTATCAAGCAAAGGATACAACAGAAATGAAGAATTTCACTTCTTTCACATCACACTACATTTTATTTTTCGATCCAGAAGCGCTTGAGCTGAGGCTCTTCGGCTCCCGGGGTCATGGACATCGTAACCCTTCGGCTCGGTGCCATGAACACCGTAAATCTGGGAACCTGTAGCTTTTCTGCCAGTCCGCGGAGTTGAACCCGCACTTACAGAAGACTAGTCACCCGTAGTCCAACGCGCTACGAACACGCTTGGCACGCGGGCGTCACACTACATATAGAATACAAAAAATCAATTCATAATGGCAGTCTTGATCTATATTGATAATCTTTATTTCATTCCAAAGTTTCTTGAACACATTGTGACAACCGGTAAAATCGAGGGTAGACGAAACAGAGGGAAACAGAGAGAGACAATTTTGGATAGTCTGACTTTTTTAGCACGGAAGAGCGTCAACATCTGAGATGACAGCAGTCAGCAGAGACAGAGATTTGTTGCGATCTATGATCGCATACTCCAACCGGCACGGCACCTGAAGATGATGAGAGAAGTGTCTCGATTGTAAAATTGCTGACAACTCTACGAATTTCCAAATTGTTTACAGACGCTTAGATTTACTCGTGAAATGAAGACATGTACGCAAACTGGGGACGTAGGCACCTTAATATTAACCATAAACCTCCACAGACTGGTCAAGGATGTCTGTGCCCCACTATACCTTTTGTCGCGGAGATTTTTGCTCTTAATTTCATCTACGTCTGCTCGTGTCAATCACATTTGAGTGATATATTGACTGTAATCTTTCGCATTACTTTCCCATCTTGTCACCTGCCACCAATCTCGCCAAATCTGGCATATTCCCGAATATATTTGTGACACCTGTCGAGCCTTTATTAATATTTTTATAAATGTGTTTGAAAGGAAATTTCAGGAATAAATAAGTGAAATCTCTGGTCCAACATAGAAATAAATAATATTAATATAGTTGGACAAGTATATTTGGTCAGGATTTATTTATTTGAAAGTGTGTGCGTGAGAAGACAGGCACGGAATGATTCGTTTGCCTTTTTGGCTTTTTGTTGGCCATTTCTTGATAAGTGGGTTATTTCGCTGCTAACTGGCCCCGAATAGAAATATCGTGTAAATAATGCAATTAAATAATAACGTTTAGAAATATCGTGTATTGCTTAGCTCAGACTTTCTCGTGTAATTAGATTTTTGTATAGAATGGTTTTTGTAAAATAAAATGTGTCTGTGGTGGAGAGGATAGTTGCTTGCTTCTTGTCAATTGTACTTGGTTCGTTCCCTCGTGGACCCATAGGGGTATTCTCCCAGAGATCACGTATCTCAATATATGTACCACCGGAATATTTTCATTGAAATCCTGGGGTTCAGTGTGTGTTAGATAGAGTTCCTAGTTCTAGCGGAGACGGACGATAAAACGTAAGTTCCTATGTTCAAGTTAAGCACGTAAAGGAACTCTTAGCAGTTTCAAATCGAGAAGATCAGGCTGGAAAGTTTGCCGTGCAAAATTAATTTAGAAAGATAAATAAATAAATTTTCTAGAGAATATTTTTACTATCTTCTAAATTACATCGGCGACCCTCGAAGGTGCTACGAAGTTCGTGCACTCCCGCAGAGATCTTTCTTTGTAAGAAAGAGATCGAGCCACATGGTTACTGACCGAGGTGTAATGATGATGGTCCAATCCAGTGGCGGCTCTTATTCATTTTTGTTGGTGGGGCTAGACATACATTTTCAGAAAAATCATGGTTTTGGTTAGGTTATATTTTAATGTAAAAAAATAATAAATACATGTTACACCTTTTTTTTGGGTGGGTCTGCCCCACTGGTCCTTAATGACGAGCGCCACTGGTCCAATCAATCAATCAGTCAATCGATTAAAAAATAAATAAACAACACTTTATTCCAATTTCTGAGAGAGACAGTAAACAAAATTAGAAGCTCTGGAAAACAAATTACGAAACATAGGTTTCTCTCTCTCTCTCGATCACCGCCCATACAATGTCCCAAAACCCTCTCCATAAATTATATTCATGTGGAAATCCGATTCATGCAGCCTTAGCATTGGTGTGTTTTAGTCACATCTTCAGCACCATTTGGAGCTCTGGTGCTATCCCTTGACGATGTGTCCGGCTTCAGCTAGCGCTTACTCGGTTCGCTCTCCGTTCTGAGCCATCTAGTGTTTTTTTACGGTGTGGGGTAGCTACCCCCAACCACTCCTCAGTCGCCTCTTACGACGTGCGTGGCAGGTAACAGTGGTTCTATTCTTTACACCCCAATTTGGGCCCGGTAACACTCGGGGGAAACCCAGGATTCGAATCACAATCCTTTATTTCTTACGGCGCCCATTACCTAGCGCTACAGAAGAATTTTAAGAATACAGCCTGCCCGCGTGCCCAGCGTGTTCGTAGCGCGTTGGACTACGGGTGACCAGTCCTCTGTGGCGGGGTTTAACTCCGCGGGCTGGCAGAAAGCCAAAGGGTTCCCAGATTTACGGTGTTCGTGGCACCGCCGAAGGGTTACGATGTTATGGCACCGAGCCGAAGGTTCGATGTCCAGACACCGAGCCGAAGGGTTACGATGTCCATGACACCGGCCGAAGGGCGATGTCCATGGCACCGAGCGGAAGGGTTACGATGTCCATGGCACCGAGCGGAAGGGTTACGATGTCCATGGCACCGAGCCGAAGGGTTTCGATGTCCATGACACCGAGCCGAAGGGTTACGATGTCCATGACACCGAGCCGAAGGTTACGATGTCCATGACACCGAGCCGAAGGGTTACGATGTCCATGAAACCGAGCCGAAGGGTTACGATGTCCATGACACCGAGCCGAAGGGCTACGATGTCCATGGCACCGAGCCGAAGAGCTTTCAGCTCAAGTGCTTCGGGATCGGAAAAAAAAAAGAAAAAAATACAGCCAGCTAGCTCCCCACAAAATGGGTGCTGTAAGAAGTAAGGTTTATGGTTCACGTCTCTGTGTTTGGTCATTTGTTCTTTACCGGATTGATTGATTGATTGATTGATTGATTGATAGGATCATCATCATAACACTTCGGTGAGCAACCAGCCACCCGTGTGGTGCCAGGGCCCGAAAGGAAATCAAAGAATAGTACCACTGCAACCTACAATGCATGTTGTAAGACGCGACTGATGTAGTTCCCAGGGATGCCAAAAGAAAAAAAGTAACGCAGAAATCGGATGTGCTGGCCTACTTGTAGGCGTATAACTGATACAACATTTTTTTTTTTTTTTCCCGATCCAGAAGCATTGAGCTTTTTCAGCTCTTCGGCTCGGTGCCATGGAAAATCAACTTTCGGTTCGGTGCCACGAACACCCTAAATCTGGGGAATCTGGTTTTCTGCCATCCCGCGGAATTGAACCCGCACACACAGAGGATAGTCACCCGTAACCAACGCCTACGAACACGATGGCCCGACGGGCACTGATACAACGTATAATCGTTCTTAGGCTCAGATCACATACAAACCAAAGAATTAGACAAGTGTTCGATTTGGAGCGTTCGAAGAAGAAGAAGAAGAAGGTGAGCAATCACGTGAGATACGATCTCTTTCTTACATGGGAAAATCTCATCTGCAGTGCACGAGCTCCGTAGCACCGGTAAGGGTCCCCGGTATAAATTTGAAGATAGTGAAGAAAAAATGTACTTTAAACAGAACGGCGCGGTCCGGATTCGAACTCACAACCTCCCGAATGTCAAGCGAAGACTTAACCACTTAACCACTTTAACCACTTTAACCACTTAACCACTTAACCACTTAACCACTTAACCACTTAAACCACTAAACAACTTAAACCACTTAACCACTTTAACCACTTTAACCACTTAACCACTTAACCACTTTAACCACTTAACCACTTAAACCACTTAAACCACTTTAACCACTTTAACCACTTAACCACTTTAACCACTTAACCACTTTAACCCCTTAAAAACCCCTTAACCACTTAACCACTTAACCCTTTAACCACTTTAACCCTTAACCACTTTAACCACTTAAACCACTTAACCCCTTAAACCACTTAACCACTTAACCACTTAACCACCTTAACCACTTAACCACTTAACCACTTTAACCACTTAACCACTTAACCCCTTAAACCACTTAACCACTTAACCCCTTAACACCTTTAACCACTTTAACCACTTAACCACTTTAACCACTTAAACCACTTAACCACTTAAACCACTTAACCACTTAACCACTTAACCACTTTAACCACTTAACCACTTAACCACTTTAACCACTTAACCACTTAACCCCTTAAACCACTTAACCACTTAACCACTTAAACCACTTAACAACTTAAACCACTTAACCACTTTAACCACTTAAACCACTTAAACCACTTAAACCACTTTAACCACTTTAACCACTTAACCACTTAACCACTTAAACCACTTTAACCACTTTAACCACTTAACCACTTAACCACTTTAACCACTTAACCACTTAAACCACTTAAACCACTTTAACCACTTAACCACTTAACCACTTAACCACTTTAACCACTTAAACCACTTCAACCACTTAACCACTTAACCCCTTTAACCCCTTTAACCACTTTAACCACTTTAACCACTTAACCACTTTAACCACTTAACCACTTTAACCACTTAAACCACTTAACCACTTTAACCACTTAACCACTTATCCACTTTAACCACTTATCCACTTTAACCACTTATCCACTTTAACCACTTAACCACTTTAACCACTTAACCCACTTAACCCCTTAACCACTTTAACCACTTAACCACTTAACCACTTAAACCACAGATACCCCGATTACAACTCTTCTTCTTCTTTCTGTTGTCCTTCTCTGCTTTTTGCTGCTAGGCGTAGCAGGTTTAACTGATGATCGGTTTCCGAGATAATGCACGCTCGGTCGCTTGATATGGTGTGGTATTGTGGAGTTTTAAGATGTCTGTAACTCCATCAACCCATCTTTTCTTGGTCTGCCCCTTCCTCTTGATGATTCCATTTCAGGTTGTACGCTCTTGCAACTGGTGTATTCTGGTTCACTCTGACCAAGTTACAACTCTTGAATCCCATAAAAATGGGAACAAATAAACAAGCCTGAATTTAAAATGAAGATTAAAGAGGACATAGACAATTGATGTGTTTGGAGACTTGACTGTTCTTCATTTTAAAAGGTTTCCTGCTGCCAAACTATTCCAAGACTAAAATTCAAGAAATAGGCTCTTGTTTGTGTTTACAAAGAAATTGTCAAACTAAAGATGACGTTATTCATGAATGGTAATGATTATTCTCATTACTTTTTGGTTAGATTGTCAAAGGAGATTGTGGGTATAGGTGGGTGTTGTTATTGTGGGTATATGTGGGTGTTGTTGTGGGTATATGTGGGTGTTGTTGTTGTGGGTATAGGTGAAGGTTGTTGTGGTGGGTATATGTGAGGGTTCTTGTGGGTATATGTGGGTGTTGTTGTGGATATAGGTGAGGGTTCTTGTGGGTATATGTGGGTGTTTTTGTTGTGGATATAGGTGAGGGTTGTTGTTGTGGGTATAGGTGAGGGTTGTTGTTGATGTAGGTGAGTGTGGTTGAAGGTATAGGTGGATGTGGGTATAGGTGGGTGTTGATGTAGTATAGGTGAGGGTTGCTGTTGTGGGTATACGTGGGTGTCGTATAGATGGGTGCTGTAATCGGTGATAATTTGGGAGCATGACGCAGTTGCTTAGCGACTTGGTTTAAAAGCAAACAACTGACTTTATTGCACCAGGTTTTCCCACCTCATTCTCTGCAGACTTGGCATGTCACCAGCTAGAGTGTTGCACAAAGCACACACTCTGTAGCTCCAACAACAATCATAGGAACATCATGAAAACATTGAACATGTGACTAGGTTCGGATTCGAATTCCCAACTTTCAGAACGACAGGCTGATGGCGGGGGACACTGGTAGAAAGGAAAGCATACCTTCAGCAAAATCAGTCAGAATCGCCATCAAGTTCAGACTACGCTTGAATTCATAGCGGGCGAACTCAAAAAACAATAGCGCATAAATTGCAAACATTCATCAACTGGTGTCTGCGCAGAATAGAGGAATAAGATGGTATGATAGGGTCACAAATGAGGAACTTATGGAGAGAACAAGACAGATTCCAGTGAACGAACAGGTTAAAAAAGACGCTGGCACTGGATAGGACATACTTTGCGAAAACCTGGGGGGAATATAACAAGAAGGGTCCTTGCCTGGAACCCGCAGAGACAGCGAAAGAAGGGAAGGCCGAGAAATACATAGAGACGAGATTTGGAGGCGGAGATCAACAATATAAAGAAGAACTGGAGAGAGCTGCAGGAGATAGCTAGAGATAGGAAGACTTGGCATGAGTTGGTTGAGGGTATATGCCCCAATCCGGGTTAAAGGCAGAGAGAGAGAGAGAGAGAGAGAGAGAGAGAGAGAAACACAAAGAAGAAGAAGAACGACAGACAAAAAGTCTTAAACACTTTACTATAGATACCACAGTACTAAGTGAGTGCGCTAACCACTACGCTAATGCGTCTCTCATGAAATCTCTAAATGAATATAAAACGGAGTGTCGTGTTGTATTTCGATTGAACTTGTTGACTGATAATTGGAAGGGATTGAATGATATGACCCTCACCATTCCACTTCAGTGAGTAACCATGTGTGTTCCGATCTCTTGTCTTACACAGGAAGATCTCAGCGACAGTTCATGAACTTCGTAACACCGGCGAGGGCTCCCGTTGTAATTTAGAAAATTATAGAAATATGTTTTTCGAAATTTTCATTATTTAATCTTTCTTTCGAAAGGGAAGCAAAGAATAGTACCACTGCAACCTACAATACATGTTGTAAGACGCGACTGATGTAGGTCCTAGGGATGCCACCTAGTAAATAAAAGTAACGCAGAAATCGGATGTGCTGGCCTACTTGTAGGCGTATAACTGATACATTTTTTTTTCCGATCCAGAAGCACTTGAACTGAAAGCTCTTCGGCTCGGTGTCATGGACATCGTAACCCTTCGGCTCGTGCCACGAACACCGTAAATCTGGGGAACCTGTAGCTTTTCTGTCAGTCCGCGGAGTTGAACCCACAGTTACAGAGGACTAGTCACCCGTAGTCCAACGCGCTACGAACACGCTGGGCACGCGGGCGTAATATTTCTTATAAATGTTGCACGGACTGTGGCTTTCCAGCCTACTGTTCTCGAGTTTGAACTGGGAAGATGTTTATTACGTGCTAAACTTGAATGCGGGACATACGTTTTATCGTCCGTCTTCGATAGGACTTGGAACTTGATCTCACCTACACTGATATCAGGGATCTCTGGAAATACCGTTGGCTCAACGAGGGAGCGAACCGAGTAACTTTGAAACAAGAGCGCCCGTGTATTGCCGAGGCTCGTAAGGGGATAGAATAGTAACACTGCGACCTACACTACATGTCGTAAGAGGCGATTACGGTAGGGTCTATGGAAGATACACTAGTAAATAAAAAGCGTCGCAGAAAACGCATGTGCTGGCATCAGAGGCGGCTCGCCCTTAAGGGCCAGTGGGGAAGGGCCCCACCAAAAATAATGTGTAGCGAATATTTATTATTTTATAAATTAAAACATAACCACCCAAATTTATGATTTTTCCAAAAATATTTGTCTGGCCGCACCAGAAAAAATGGTCACGAGTCGCCACTGGCTGGGATACTTGTAGGCGCATAATTGGCACAACTTACAATCGCTCTTAGGCTTGAATCACATACACATCACAAAGAGTGGTTAACAGGTGGTCGATATGGAGCGTTTGAAGAAGAAGAAGTAGAGCGTAACGAGAGGCGAATACCTAACCTATACGCCACAGAGAACTGGAAATGGCTTTCCGAATAATAACAACCGCACCCGAAATATTGTCCACCTTCTTTGATTCCTTCTCACAGATAATTCCTGATGAAACCCTCTGATACGGAGCAACGAATATGAAAACAATCACTACTATTATTCATAATTTAATAACAATAACAATTAATAATTGCACTAACAACAACATTGACGATAACATTTGTGAAGATAATCCTCTTTGACAAACAAAGACACTCAGCAGGAATTTCTCTAGCACTTCCAAATATGGCATTGAAGTAATTAATATACACATCAAGCGCCACGATGGTTTGGAGAGAACAATATTATAGGGAGGGGTCCCAAGACGCAGAGGCAGACCAAGAAGAGGATCTTCTTCTTCTTTTGTCGTCACACTGCTACCGGGTTGTTGCCAGTGTCGTGGTTTTCTGTTTTTGTCTTGCGCTGTTCTGGTGGCTTGTGTGATTGTTATCTTTGCTCTTTCACAGGATGCTGCCACGCCATCTAACCATCTTTTCCGTGTCTTCCTCTTGCCTTCTTTCCCGATGTTCTGTTGTAGAAGACTCTGTATACTGTGGAGTTTGGATGCATTCTTATTAAGTGGCCAAACCACTTCATTCTTTGTTTATCTATATAATTCAAGCACGGTTTTGTCCAACTTTCTTCTTATGCTGATGTTGGTGATTCTGTCTTTACTCGTCATTAAGGGCCAGTGGGAGCCGGCCCCACTCAAAATAATGTGTAACGTGTATTTATTAGTTAATACTCGTACATTAAAATGTAACCTAATCCAAAACCATGATTTTTTCCGAAAATTTGAGTCCGGTCCCACCAACAAAAAGGATCATGAGCCGCCACTGAAAGAAACCATGAATATGACCATCGATGAAGTGGGTGAACTAGCTAGATAATTTCAGATGCCCTGCTGGGGTCAAAGGCTCAAGGTCACGGCGGTAAAATGAGACAGAGTTAGCGAAGGGGCGCGCTAACCAAGACCTGCCCCCAACCTCCACGCGGTGACCCTGAAAACAGACTTTGGTACTGGTCTGGCTAATGGGGGTAGGGATCGGGGAGAACTACTGGTAGTGGTAGCAGTGCAAGTACGAAAAAAGAAATGCAGATCCATACGAACAAAATGCACACATCTCCTGGCCGATGTTCAACAAAAATATTGCCCAAGTTCCCGAACAAAAAGGAACAGCACCGAAACGTCTCTGACATAAGCCCCACTCCCCCGGAGTAAGGGCCGAACGCCAAACGTAATCTCCGGAGCAGGAGACTCCATACACGAGCTCGACATGTAAGTCAAAAGTCCCGCCACAAATTACCTGTTTCTCTGCCGATGGGGAGACTGGTAAGCATGAAAGGATGAGAGGTGCATCCATTGACGAAACTTGTGCCCACGTAGGGCGAAACTCGAAACCCTTAGGAGGGGCAAAATTGCCAGCTCGTGGGCAAGAACAAAGTCAGATCCGTAACGAATAAAGTCTACCTCGTGTCGGTACGAGGGAAGATTGCAGCTGACTCCGCATCGGTGGCCTGGTGCAGATAACATGTACTGGGCTTGGTTTGCCGAGCGCAAAACAACAAGTTGCGTTTTAGTGCATAACGAAACTACCTTCCCTGGGAAAACCGTGCAAGGTACTGTTGCGATAACAATTAACATCCCCGGAAGAACTGAGGTGGGTGATGCCTAACGGAACTGCCAGCCTTGGGGCAACCGGGCAAGGTACTATTGAAGTCACAACTAACATCCCCGGAAGAACTGGGACGGGTGATGGTGGTGAGCGCAAAATCCTCAGTTGCATTGCTAGCGCCGATTGAAACGACCCTCTACATTGTTTGTGCTTGGCCCCAGGCCGGTGCCTTCGGAGGCTAACTGCAAATTGCCACGTACCAACGCGCGTCTAGAAAAGGCTGAGAATGTTCCTACTCTGGATCAAACTCAAAAATTAACGATAAAGTAAGGTCGATAATGTAAAGATCTGACAGGCTGTCCGGGTCCGAACATTGGCGAAGGCCGATACCTTACATGGCATTTTATACGAGTAAGACGCCATCCGAGGACAAGCTTATAAGCTCTGAGAAAGTTTCTAATCCGGAACGACCTCATAGTCAGAAAGGGCATAACAGCGTAACTCACTGTCTTGGCGTAGATCACAAAGCCCAAATATACGGCAAAGCTGATCGAAAAGGCGAAGATCCTGGCCGACATAGTCGGTAGAAAGGATCGTACCCTAGGGAGAGCTCACCCTAGTAAATCAAAAGCTGGCTGAAACCGGACGGGCGGGCCTAGTCACCATGGGCGCACAATCGACCCGACGTAGATCACCCTGTTCTTGTCAGTGGACCATTTATACATCACAATAAGAATGATAACATTGGCCGTGAAGAACGATCAGAAAGAAGAGAGAGATACCCTGCTAAGAGAGCAACGTCCAATAAAAGACACGAAACCTTCATAATGAATATACAAATTCCAAGAACATTCATTACGATCTGTTTTCCTGAAAACGTAAATAATTACAAATCAGATTAGTCAACAATAGGGAACATCAATTAATTTGTGATTGCTTGATTTCTTTAATAATAAAAAAAAATGATTATTTTGATAAATACCTCATTCTGTGAGATCATGAAAGAATTGTACACAACGTCAAAGAAATGGGGTTAATACGTCACAGAACGCCGCCATATTAGTGTAAAAGATTAATTGAATATTACGACTAGCAACCATTTATAGTTAGGTCTTTCACTGTTTGAATAGCTCTTATTCCAGGTTGCTATTTCTGCTTGCGTGCAATTAATATTTGTACCGGTATGAATTGATTAATAAATTTCTAACTTGTTTTGTGAAGTTTTCTTGTTTGTTAAGCGGTGGATTAAGGTTCTATGTGGCCGAGGAATGCCACTTCCAACCTGTGTGTTTGTTATGTATGGGATTCTCTCTCTCTCTCTCTCGCTCTGCCTTTTTAACCCAGTTTGGAGCATATGCACTCAACCACAGCCAACTTTAGATAACTAGGCCGGACAACTGACCGGGGATTCCCTAACCTAGATCAGAAAAGGGGGTTGGAATGTATAGATGTTTGATAGAGCACTGCGCGCCTTTTTTTTTGCAATTTTACTCAATTCTGTGAGTCTATGGTTATTTATTGGTGAAAAATATTCATAATATTGATATTCCTTATTGTTAAACTTAACTTGTTGCATAATATAACTTCGAGTTAACATTTTGTGTTGTTTTTAAAATGAATTCGTTTATATACACCAATACTGGAATTCAGCAAGCACTTAAAATTAAATATCTTTAACTCTTGTGTGATTCCAGTATTAACTTATGGATGCGAGAGTTGAAAAGCAACAAAAGCTCTAGAAAGAAAATTAGATAACTTTGAGAATAAATGTCTTAGAAGAATACTGAACCTCAAATGGTCAGATTTCAGACCTAATACACAAATAAGACAAGAGACCAAGCAAGAAAATGTATCAAATTTTATAAGAAAGCGCCGCTGGAACTACATCGGCCACACACTTAGAATGGATGAGAGAAGACTCCCTTATCAATCCCTCATATGGACACCAGAGGGAAAAAGAAAACGAGGAAGACCAAGAGAGACTCTGCGTAGAACCATCATCAGAGAAGGCTCAACGATGGGTCTAGCAAACATTAAAGACCTAAAACAGATAGCAACGAACCGCGAGACATGGAGAGCTATGACCTCTGCCCTATGCGCCGCCCACAGGCCCAAGAGGAAAGACTAACTAACTAACTAATACTGGAATGCGAGGTCACGTGGCGTAGTTGTGGTCTGATTTCCCTAAATTCTTACCGAGTCTGAAGGCCTATAAGTTTATAGTTGGCTCTGCCACAACCAACTCATGTTAAATCTTCCGATCTCTAGCTAGCTCCTGCAGCTCATGTATGGGATTAACGATTCTTTAAGCCGAGTCACGCTCATTTCAACCTAAGGATGAACCTTGTTTAAGTTATATCAGAACATGTAGACCAACAAACATGTTCAATTCTTCCTCTTTTTTCTACTCCGAACGTTCCATATGGAAGACTTCTTAACCACTCTTTGTGATTTTATGTGATCTGAGCCTACGAGCGATTGTACGTTGTGCCAGTTATGCGCCTACAAGTTGACCAGCACATCCGATTTCTGCGATGATTTTTATATACTAGGATCGCCTGAGTGGTTACCGGAGCCCAAATTTGGGGTGTAAAGAATAGAACCACTGTTACCTGCCACACATGTCGTAAGAGGCGACTAAGGAGGTGTGGCTGAAATCGGATGCACATGCCCTAAACGTGAGAAGGCTAGGGTTAGGGAATACCAAACCAATGTGCAACGTATACACGCTCTTGGAAAAGATCAAACATATCACAAAGAGTGATTAAAATTGTTGTAAAGAACGAACGCAAAGAAGAAGAAGGAGATATACTAGGTAGTTTCCTAGGTACACATTAGTCGCCTCTTACGACATGCCTTATGGGTCGCAGTGGTACTATTCTTTGATGCCATTGCGCGCCCTGGTACCACATGGGCGAAACATGTAAAATAAGAATTCACATCTTTTGTAGAATCTAAGATAAATAAGGTAGTCATTAGCACTTCCAGCCTGTTTGATAACAAGGGGATTTGTCATCTTCTTCTTCTTCACATTTCGCCCCTAGGGAAGCATAGGTCCGCAACCAAGACCTTCCAAGCTCGCCTATCCAAGACCATCTTTTCCAGATCTCTCCACTCTTTCTCCATTTTCTTCATTCCGTCTCCAGGTGTTCCTGGGTCTTCCCACCTCTATTGCCCTGGGGTTCCATCGGAGACCTGTCTTGTGATGCTGTTTGGGGTTTCTCAGTGTGTGTCCTATCCATCGCCACCTTCTGTTCCTTATCTTTTATGTTAAAAAGGCTGCCTCTATAACTGAGGAATTAAAATCTCTTTAAGCGGAGGCACGTCCCTTTCAACCTAAGGATAAACCTTGTTATGGTTATATTAAAGCGTGTAAGCAAACAAACATGAAAAAATATCAGAATCAACTCCTTTCGGAGAATTCAATAGTTATGTTGTCTTAGGAGAATTCAATAGTTATGTTATCTTAGAAGAATTCAATAGTTATATTATCTTAGGAGAATTCAATAGTTATGTTATCTTAGGAGAATTCAATAGTTATGTTATCTTAGGAGAATTCAATAGTTATGTTATCTTAGGAGAATTCAATAGTTATGTTATCTTAGGAGAATTCAATAGTTATGTTATCTTAGGAGAATTCAATAGTTATGTTATCTTAGGAGAATTCAATAGTTATGTTATCTTAGGAGAATTCAATAGTTATGTTATCTTAGGAGAATTCAATAGTTATGTTATCTTAGGAGAATTCAATAGTTATGTTATCTTAGGAGAATTCAATAGTTATGTTATCTTAGGAGAATTCAATAGTTATGTTATCTTAGGAGAATTCAATAGTTATGTTATCTTAGGAGAATTCAATAGTTATGTTATCTTAGGAGAATTCAATAGTTATGTTATCTTAGGAGAATTCAATAGTTATGTTATCTTAGGAGAATTCAATAGTTATGTTATCTTAGGAGAATTCAATAGTTATGTTATCTTAGGAGAATTCAATAGTTATGTTATCTTAGGAGAATTCAATAGTTATGTTATCTTAGGAGAATTCAATAGTTATGTTATCTTAGGAGAATTCAATAGTTATGTTATCTTAGGAGAATTCAATAGTTATGTTATCTTAGGAGAATTCAATAGTTATGTTATCTTAGGAGAATTCAATAGTTATGTTATCTTAGGAGAATTCAATAGTTATGTTATCTTAGGAGAATTCAATAGTTATGTTATCTTAGGAGAATTCAATAGTTATGTTATCTTAGGAGAATTCAATAGTTATGTTATCTTAGGAGAATTCAATAGTTATGTTATCTTAGGAGAATTCAATAGTTATGTTATCTTAGGAGAATTCAATAGTTATGTTATCTTAGGAGAATTCAATAGTTATGTTATCTTAGGAGAATTCAATGGTTATGTTATCTTAGGAGAATTCAATAGTTATGTTATCTTAGGAGAATTCAATAGTTATGTTATCTTAGGAGAATTCAATAGTTATGTTATCTTAGGAGAATTCAATAGTTATGTTATCTTAGGAGAATTCAATAGTTATGTTATCTTAGGAGAATTCAATAGTTATGTTATCTTAGGAGAATTCAATAGTTATGTTATCTTAGGAGAATTCAATAGTTATGTTATCTTAGGAGAATTCAATAGTTATGTTATCTTAGGAGAATTCAATAGTTATGTTATCTTAGGAGAATTCAATAGTTATGTTATCTTAGGAGAATTCAATAGTTATGTTATCTTAGGAGAATTCAATAGTTATGTTATCTTAGGAGAATTCAATAGTTATGTTATCTTAGGAGAATTCAATAGTTATGTTATCTTAGGAGAATTCAATAGTTATGTTGTTTTAGGAGAATTCAATAGTTATGTTGTCTTAGGAGAATTCAATAGTTATGTTATCTTAGGAGAATTCAATAGTTATGTTATCTTAGGAGAATTCAATAGTTATGTTATCTTAGGAGAATTCAATAGTTATGTTATCTTAGGAGAATTCAATAGTTATGTTATCTTAGGAGAATTCAATAGTTATGTTATCTTAGGAGAATTCAATAGTTATGTTATCTTAGGAGAATTCAATAGTTATGTTATCTTAGGAGAATTCAATAGTTATGTTATCTTAGGAGAATTCAATGGTTATGTTATCTTAGGAGAATTCAATAGTTATGTTATCTTAGGAGAATTCAATAGTTTGTTGCGTGGTGGATAAGCGCCACTTTAAACCGAGGTACGCCACTTTCATCCCAAGAATGCTTATTTTATTAGTTATATTAGAGCGTGTAGGCCAACAAACATAACAAATACGATTTAACTCCTTTTTTCTCGTTTTAGTCGTCCCTCCCGCTTTTCAATTGGCTCTTACTAGATAGTGCCGAAACGGATGAACGAAGGTACTTTTGAAAATCTGTCCAAAAAAAAAACAACACATCATAGCGACGTCATTATTTCGAATGAGAATTAACTTCTTGTGAACAACCCAATTATAATATCCTTGTGAGTTCCATTATAGTTCATATTTGATTATATTTTCAAGTTATTTCTCGAGAGTGTGTCTAAATCCTTCTCCATGTTTTATCTATATTTTACAATCAGATTTTCTATTGTCGTAACAATATTAACAACGATGAAATGATACTTTTAACAATGTCCATGTTTGACAACACGAAATGCGTATAACGTTTTGAAGAATCCAGATGTTTTTTTTCCTTCTTCTTCAAAGAAGATTATTGCCATCAAATGTTTTGTTGCTCTGTTTAATTTAATCCGTGCTCTTGTTGCTAATTGTTCTGGGACCTCCTTCCTTCATATCTTTCGCTTGAAATAGTGTCTATATATTCAATGTTGTCTCTTGTATCCTTCCTTTCTTTCGTTCGCTTGAAATATTGTTTATATATTCAATGTTATCTCTTGTATCCTTCCTTCCTTTCGTTCGCTGGAAATATTGTCTATATATTCAATGTTGTCTCTTGTATCCTTCCTTTCTTTCGTTTGAAATATTGTCTATATATTCAATGTTGTCTCTGTATCCTTCCTTCCTTTCGTTCACTTGAAATATTGTCTATATATTCAATGTTGTCTCTTGTATCCTTTCTTCGTTCACTTGAAATATTGTCTATATATTCAATGTTGTCTCATGTATCCTTCCTTCCATTCGTTCGCTTGAAATATTGTCTATATATTCAATGTTGTCTCTTGTATCCTTCCTTTCTTTCGTTGGCTTGAAATATTGTCTATATATTCAATGTTGTCTCTTGTATCCTTCCTTCCTTTCGTTGGCTTGAAATATTGTCTACATATTCAATGTTGTCTCTTGTATCCTTCCTTCCTTTCATTCGCTTGAAATATTGTCTACATATTCAATGTTGTCTCTTGTATCCTTCCTTCCTTTCGTTGCTGGAAATATTGTCTATATATTCAATGTTGTCTCTTGTATCCTTCCTTCCTTTCATTCGCTGGAAATATTGTCTACATATTCAATGTTTCTTGTATCCTTCCTTTCTTTCGTTCCTTAAAAATTCTCTATATATTCAATGTTGTCTCTTGTATCCTTCTTTCCTTTCGTTCGCTTAAATATTGTCTATATATTCAATGTTGTCTCTTGTATAAACTTCACTGTCTTCTGTAGCTCCACAGAGGTCCGTGTAGTTGTTTGTCAGTGTTGTTTCACTAGGCCAGTGAGTTTGCCTCAGTATATCATTGTTCTGGGACGATTCAGTGACGTTGTTTTTTTTTGGTGGAGAAAATTTCTAACTAGCATTTAAGATGAAGCATCCTTTAACGAAAGCATCTGCCACTCATTATGAAATTTGTTCTATTGTCAGATTTCTCATCTCTTTGCTAATATTGACGTTGTGGGATGACAGAGAGGAGGGTATTTACAAGTGAGAATTACTGCTTAGTTTCGACGTCTTAACGGATTTCTCATTGTCTTTTTTACAACTTTCTTTAAATAATTTTCACAAGATATTATCCGGCAGTGGGTAAGGTACGCATTAAATGCAAACATTAATGAGCAAATATATCAACATGTAAGAGTGTATGGATTAGAGCAACGTTCTCAATCTTTACAACTGATACCCCCATGGAAATGAGACAAGATTATCATATCACTCATCTTTTTCCTCTCATTTTCCTCTCATTTTCCACGATTTTTCTTCTTATTTAAATCTCATTTTTTTCTCATTTCCCTCTTATTTTTTTCTAATTTTCCTCTCCTTTTTCTTTAATTGTTCTCTCATTTTCCTCTCATTTCTTCCCATTTTATATCCTTTTCCTCTCATTTTCTTTCATTTCACTCATTTCCCTTTTATTTCCCTATAATTTTCCTTTCATTTTCTCAAATTTTCTCTCTCCTATCATTTTCCTCTCTCCTATCATTTTCCTCTCTCCTATCATTTTCCTCTCTCCTATCATTTTGATCTCTCCTTTCATTTTCATTACTTCTCTCATTTTCCTCTCATATCCCCTTATTTTTCTCTCATTTTCCTCTCTCCTCTCATTTTCCTCTCATGTCCCCTTATTTTTCTCCCATTTTCCTCTCATTTTCCTCTCTCCTCATTTTTCTCTCATGTCCCCTTATTTTTCTCTCATTTTCCTCTCATTTTTCTTTAATTTTCCTCTCATTTTTCTTTCATTTTCCTCTCATTTTTCTTTCATTTTCCTCCGCCAAATTAACTGTAATCTCCAAAGAGCAAACGAAACAAAAGTGTCTCACTCTTACCTAGCTAACACTGCCCTTAAACACAGTCGCATTCTATTCTTTAATCATGTTTTGCCTTTCAGCGTCAGGTCGAACAATGAGACAACTGGAGCGAGCTTTCTTGCTCCTTGTCTTTCTTTCTTTCTCAACCCTGATTTGCCTCACAGCTTCAGTTGCCTCACAGCTTCAGTTGCCTCACAGCTTCAGTTGCCTCACAGCTTCAGTTGCCTCACAGCTTCAGTTGCCACACAGTAGCATTGATAGTGAGAAA